>APFE030411145.1:0-13224 GCA_000404065.3 Pinus taeda | reverse complement strand
GCATTGTCTTCTCGTAATCGAGCCATCTCATTCTTCAGCTCCTGTACGGTTTCCAGGATGGCTTGATTTGTAATTCTGGCTTCTTCTCCAAGTTGTACCCACAAATCTGGGTTATTGTCTGCGCCGGTCATGCCCTGCCCCATTACAGGTCGTCGGGTCATATTCTCTACCCTCCTCATGTCTTTCGCTCTCAGAACCCACTCCTGTAAAAGAAAACCGTTCAAGAGTAATAAAGGAATAACTATCTATTATTTCATTTACTACAGGGTCCATTTATTATTATCTTGCCCAGAGGCCACAGTGCTGTATTTGGGCTCTGATACCATATGTCATAACCCATTAAACTTAAAATTTACATCATAAATTTTTTTTTACTATACCCATAATTCACTCAATAACTGACCCAAAGCAGCATACATTATCATGGTAACGTGAATGGATATATATTAATTTGGTTTAATTAAAGGGTTGCCAAAACCATGTAAATATATAGTTAGCAGACCATGACTTGATCGTCCTTGTTATTTCATTTCACAATGTGTGAACGCATGACACCTGGCCCTCGGTCCACGTATCCACTTGCCTGGTAGCTGGGGAATTTATTGCCACAGCGCGGCTGCCACTTCCTCGGGATCGACATTATGATGGACGGCCTCGATGAATTTCATCGATCGGACGGTGGAGAGATTAAGTGTTTTTGGCGGCATTGTATTTAGGGTTCCCGGACTGAAGCTTCGGGTCATTTGTTCATTGCTCTGGCTTCCGAGAGCGGCTCCTCCCTCCAACGTCCGCCATAACCCTTTCTGGTTCATTTTTCCGCCTTTGCTACAGCTTCGGTCACGGGACCTGCCGATGGTGGAGAGTTCGTGGATGTCTTCCTTCAGTGCGTTCATTGACAGGCAGGTATTCTTCCACTTTGTTTTCATATTAACCTTCCTTCCACTGTAACTTATGAGTTAGTAACCTTCTGATCGTTGCTGGTAGGTACAGGCGAGTTTCATGAAGGTCGCGGCACGAAGAAGATGCAGGGGTTCCTGCTGCTCTTGACTTAACCAGGTAAGCTTCCTTCAGCTGCTGCAAACATTCATCAGTTACTGCTTACGAATGCCAACCTTATACTGTTCTTTCCTGTCAGGAATGTTTGCTAAACCTATTTTTGAAGGCGTACGCCAGAGTTCTCTCTTCCGCTACATGATTTACCCTGGGACCCGATGACTAGTTCCAGGTTGTCGAACATGTAGTTTGCCCTTAGGGTTGTAGGTTATTTTGGGGATTAGTTTCATGCACCGAGACGGCCCTCGAGCAACTCTGTTTCTGTTATGATTGTTCAATCTTCAGTTGACTTGGATGTAATAGATATATGTAATAGGTTTGGCCACAATGATTACAGTGTGATGTATTATGGATTTATGGGTTTGTTCCCAATTTTGTCGGTCTCAGTCCATCGATGGTTTTCCTGCACTCATTATTCAATAATATATGTTTTTTAATGATTAATGGACATGGGTTGTTTTTCTATGCTTCTTCAAATATCAATGAATGCGTATCTGTATTGCTTAATTCATCTGTAAGGGTTTCTATGGCTGTCGACAACCCTTGCCTTACTCGGTTGTCGACCTTCTTATGATTACATGGTATAATTGCTAAATTCATTCTTATAATGTTGTCTGATGATGCATTTCATAATGGTAGCTTATAGCGCAAGTAATCCGTTTATTTTCGATTGGTCTTTACTGTATTGGTTTTGGTTTTTTTAGAGGAAAGCCAGTTCGGCTGAGAATTGTTTTTGCTCATACGCATCTCGTCATTACTTTCGCATTCCCGGGGATGCATGGCCATAAGTTTGAGCCGTTTACTTTAATTAATTTCTTATTAATTGTGGAAAGTGTAACCCTCTGTGTGGTAAATCCAATAAGCGGATTTCTGGTATGAAAGCCTCGGCGCCATGCTGTAGCTTCACGCTACCAGGTGATATCCACCTGTGCATGCTGCCTGTATCACAACCTATATTTGTTGTAACTGGACTATGGTCTCGGTGTTGATGTACTGTAATATATTATGTCGTTGTTTATTTTGTGCGTTACCCATATATTCTACTGTGCGGTTTAGCAAAGCTATCGACTTCGAGGACATATCCTACAGTAATCAATACCGCTTATGCTAGCTGCTCCATTGATTTTGATACTTCTCTTCGGTTTTATATGTGCTATTTATTCGTACCCCTCACCACAGGTTCCGCCTGGTATTTACGAGGGTTCTGTTCTTGTTTACCTGCCAGTTAACAGTTACAGTTTTTCCATGCTACGCGCCTAATATAGAATTTGTCATCTGCATTCTTGTTTGTGTTTAAATAATAACAGTTAGGTTTCATTCTGTTCATTTCTATCTTTATTGCTACTGTCCTTTCCATGAATCACAATCTCACTGCTAAAGATTAAATAATCTGCATACTTGTTTATCTGTCCCTTTCTTATCATATATGTTTTGTACAGAACTAAATATGCGTAATCTTTAGTTATCTATTCTCTTTCTTTATGACTCACATTTATATATGGAATAGAATACGTTGTGTAGATAATGTACCGACTCTCAAAATCGGTTCTCTTTCCTTTTATCATATATCTTGTGTACAGAATTGAATAAGTAATAGTAACACTTTAATATAACCAGGTACTGCCTCACTGTTTAACCTTATTACAGTAATCATAAACAAGCTATCAGTACTGTCAATAATATCTAATCTTCCAGGTCTTATAAATTAGACATACTTACCTGTATCTCCTGTTACTTGCTTCTGCTCTTCTATCACCCGAAGAAGATGGTTTAATGCTTGATATCCTCCCAGCCACGAGACCAGTCGTCTGTACTGCGTCTCTCCCCCAAGCGATC
The DNA here is from genome assembly GCA_000404065.3 of Pinus taeda. Taxonomy (NCBI): domain Eukaryota; kingdom Viridiplantae; phylum Streptophyta; class Pinopsida; order Pinales; family Pinaceae; genus Pinus; species Pinus taeda. The sequence continues at coordinate 10,335 of APFE030411145.1, read as the reverse complement.
CTTTGCCGGCCATAGCCTCAGCAATAGGGAGCACAAATGTGCCTGTGCTATCTGATCCTTACCAGACGTAGCACTCCTCTCTTTTGCTCAGTGCCTTTTTCTTTCTTTTTCCCCGTTTGTTCCTTCAACAACCCGGGTCTTTTCCTCTTTCCCCTTTTCTATGGAGAAGAGAAAACAGTTAGGGTTTTCCCCTAGTGTACTGGCAACTGTTTTTCTTTTCATTCTCAAGCATAAAGAGAAAAATAACTTTTCATATGAAATTACCATGTACACATAATTATGCAATTCATATTATCCAATTTTTAACACATAATATTTCCATCAATTTAATAAAACGATAATCTCTGTTTTATATTTAACCACAAGGTAAATAAGTAATTTATTTACGTAAAATGTTTGGTCATTACACATTTCATGGGCTTCTAAGAAGCAGTCAATTGTAGCATTGTCTACAACAGAGGCTGAATATGTGGTAGCTACAGCAGCAGCATGTCAAGCAGTTTGGATGAGAAGGATGTTGAGGAGCTTAGGCCAAGAGCAGGGAAAAGCGACAGTGATTTTTGTGACAATAGCTCAGCTATTGCATTGTCAAAGAATTCAGTGTTTCATAAGAGAACGAAACACATTGATACAATATTTCACTACATCAGAGAATTGGTGAACAATGGAGAAACTGTCCTAGAACATTGCAGGACTCAAGAACAGGTTGCAGACATCTTGACAAAGCCACTGGATCAGAAAAGCTTTGAATTCTTGAGGAAGTGTCTGGGTATGACCGAATGCCCAGCAGTTGAAATTAAAGGGGAGTGTTGAATTTGTAATTTCAACCGCGCATCACTTGAACGGGCCAGCATTTAATGCGCCCAAAACCACCAAAGTAAAACCATAAACCCCCGGTAAGTTTCTCGGACCCGCTTTCGCGTAAAGTGGTTCCCGTACATAATCGCTCCGAGAAGGTTCAAGTGTTGACGCGTGGTTGAGGCGTGACATCACCCTCTGACAACTTCTCGGAAGGTAAATGTCAGTTAAAAGTTCTCATCCGATGTCTCCTCCTTCGTCTGATCTGCTCCAGCGTTCTCCACCGTTGATTGCACTCCAAGTTGCATACGAGCCTGCAGTTAATGTTGCGTGGAGTAAAATACAAGCTTGGTTGACTGCAGACTTTTTCCATGAAGGGATTTAATAAGTTGTCATAGGTGTTGGTAAACATTTAAGTTTTTTTACGGCATGTATGGGCGTGAATTAATAATGGCATGGGCAATGTCATATAGTTTTAATTTTATTGCTTTTTAATTATTCACGGGCATAAGTTTGTTTTAACAGAACAAGTAAAACATTTTTGGTAAGTTGGTAAGTGGAAAATGGAAATGCACAGCAGTGTGAAGAAGTGAATGAAGAAAACCAGGGGGAAGCATGTATAAAAAAACCATGAATTGTTTCATATAGCAGTGAAAAGGAAAAAGTAAGTTTTGGTGAATATGTAATTTTTCACATAGCAGTGTGTTGATCCTTTTATTTCTTTTACAGCAATAAATCCTTGTAATCTTTGTTTTCACACAGCAGTGAATGTAAATGAAATTTTTACACACAGTGGTGTAAAATTTCAAAGGAGACAGAGTAATTTTGTTGAAATGTTTTGGTGAATCCCTCTGAGTGAAAGAGGATGAATATGTATCAGTGATTTTTATTTTAATGAATAGAAATCTTTTATGGTGGTGCAATACTCTGTTCTCAATAATTTTTTTTTAAAAAGCTTCCCTGTACAAGAAGATTCTGGAGTAAAGGAAACGGAGCATTGCCTCTGTGTGCTTGAATTGTTTGTTTTTGGGATTTTCCCATAAAAATCCCCAACAATATGTATACATAAGCTCTACATGTTATTTGTAAAAGTTTAATATGCCTTATTAATTGTCTAAATATATTCTAATAATCATGCTAGGTTAGGGACCTTACAGAACCAGTCATGGAATTTGCTAGTCTTCCCTAAGCCCTAACTTCTTCAGTATTCGAGGGAGCTTATAACTTGAATACACCTGATCCTTGACAAATCTTACCTCGTTGCCAATCTTTTCTTTCTGTCATGGAATTTGCTAGTCTTCCCTAAGCCCTAACTTCTTCAGTATTCGAGGGAGCTTATAACTTGAATACACCTAATCCTTGACAAATCTTACCTCGTTGCCAATCTTTTATTTTTCTTATTCCAATGCTTCGTTCCACCATCGAAAATAAATTAGACAAACAAGGTTTGGTTTATAAAGCCTTAACCTCCTTTTTGAATTAATAGCTCTATCTAAACATTATTGTTGCATCTGATTAGTATTTTCAATTCTTAATAGAGACGGACAGGGTAACCACTTATTAACTTCTTCCACAATATGAAACCTACCTTGACCTTTAACCATCCTCATTATCTGCCATAGGTTAGAGGAAAAAGGAAAAATAAAAGCATATATATATAATCACTATCAACTATTTATTACAGAACTAGCTCAACATCTATTCTTTAACTTATTTATAAAATCTTTTCTTTTCCAAATATTAGTCAAACATCATAAAATTACAACAATCATTTACTTATCTATGGATCCCTAAAAATGTGCAAAAGGCCTCCATGTTCCTCGCAACCATGAACTGGCTTCTACAGTTGTTCCCCCCAAGCTCAACTCCTCTTTGAGAGGGAAAAACAGAAAATTATTTCTAGAATTCAACTCGTGAACTGTTTTAGAAGTGTCCTACAAATTTACTAGGTAAAACCTTATCTTTCTCTCCCATTGGTTCTAATTTCAGAAGCAATTGTCTTTCTCTCCCAGAATACTCTTGTACAGATTTCACCTCATGACATCTATTTCTAGTCATGAAAATATCCGGTGGTCTATCTCTGCCAAATTCCTCCTTGAACAATGGCAAGAGGAATTTTCTTCTTTTTGGTTATGCCCCCTTCTAGGTATAGCTGATTTCCAACTATTTTCCTGAGAGTTAGAAATTAAATCTCACATGACGAGCTTTAGCACATTTCCAAGAATGTTAACACATCAAAATAGTTTCTTCTTTCATTTTAAAATAAATATTTAGATCAACCTATCATATCATTATCTTTTTATCTTTTCCAATCAATAATTAGATATAAAAGTCATAAAGTGAATGTTTGGGGGTATTATACAGAGGATATTAATAAAAATAAGGGATTTTAAACTTCCATATATGTAATGGAATTGGTGGTAGCAAAAGTACTTTCAGGTAGAGGGTTCTAACGAAATTAGGGGTATTCTTTAATATCAAACAAACACAACTACTATGGTACAAAGGAACCCTTCTTTTAAGAATATGGAGGAGCATCCATTAGGTTTCCTTTCGAAGTATTAGGTTTCCCTATGATGGATAGGGATGAATTCTCTACCCTACTATTAACTTCTCCCAAGTACCAATCCTCTCTTCTTTAACAAAAAATTCCCATTTTATATCCCTTGAGGCCTTGATAGTGGTTCTACCTCTTCTAAATATGGTCCAATTAATGGCGGTCCTATGAATGACAAAGTACGACTAAAAGAATTTTTTTATAATCAATGATTTCATGCTATTATGGTTCCCTCACTTGAAAATGATCTCCTCCTTAAAAAACAAAGACTTAAAAAAAATGGTCTTGTCTTAAAAAAAAAATACTTCAATCAATATGCAAGTGGTTAAATTCCTAACTAGGGTTTTATGGGGCCAGTCCTAAGAAGGATCCAAATGCATATCATAATAAACTCAATATTTTTGGATTAAAAATTGTAGATGAATTGAACCAATGATAGTAATTTGTCCCTAATTTCCCCTATCAACTCATAAAAGGTGTACCAATGTTATATAAGTAGTATGTAATGCTCAAAACACCACAATTCCCCGCTCCATATCAACTTCCCTATCATCTTGATTCTCAAATGTAAATTATCCCCTCTATAATGAAGTGATTTGATCCTTACATCTAGCTATTATACATCGTGATGAGATGATACTTGCACTAGTTTAGAAAATTTTTGCTTGGGTTTGAGAAATATCCAATCAATTATCTCTTCCCTAGCTCTCTCTCACCTTCCATGAGCCCATGTTCCATAATGAATTGTGGTGTATTTCTTTCCTTCTATAAAAGCCCTAACTTCTTTATTATCACCATTTTTGTCAATGTACATTACTTTATCTCTATATATAAATGTACACATACATGAAGACAATCATTACAATATTCTTTCATTTTCCACAAAATATTGAGGCATAAGATGATGTTAATCCACGGCCATAAGAGTTCACTTCTCTTCGACAATCTCCTGTGGCCTTCTCTTCGACAAACTTTTATACAGCAGGAGAGCATTCTCTAGATGGCTCCCAGTTTCGCGAAAATAGTTGCTAGCTCAGCTATGTCCGCCTCTGGGGGGTAAGCTCCAACGCATATCGTAAGTGAAGCCCCAACTCCCACTGTCCAGGTGGTCCAGGCCTCACTCGATGAGGCTTTGAAGTTCTCTGAAAGTTCCCTAATCTGTCGATTTAATGGTTTTTGGCCGCGGCTAACAACTCTACACAGTTGGATCTCAGAGGTATGGAAGCCTTTAATTCTTGATGTAATTAATATCTACCCCTATGCCAGGGGTTTCTTTATAGTAGATTTTGAAAACCTTGAAAGTAGACAATGTATTCTAGATTCTGGCCCTTGGTTTTGGGAAAAATCAGGCCTATTCATGAGGCCATGGAACCCATCATTCAATCCCTCAACAACAATCATAACCTCAGCGTCAGTTTGGGTAAGATTGCCAAACCTACCCCTGCATCTCTTGAATTTCTCTTCGCTAAAAGCCATTGGAAATGCAATTGGAAAATTTTACTGCGGGTGCCCAGAAACAGAGGAATATGCTAGAACCACCTTTGCACGCATCTATGTGGAAATGGACTTCAGCACCGAATTCCCAACTGAAATACACCTAACAAGTAAAGACTATGTGTGGAACTAGAAACTCGATTATGAAAGTGTCCTCTTTAGATGTCGATCCTGCTTTGAGACAGGCCACCTAGCCAAAAATTGCCCAAAAGCCTCCCAAAAAAATTTTGCTAGAAAAAATCACCACAGATCTACATGGTGGGAAGGAGTACAAAAAGAACACTACACTGTCATCAAAGAGGAATACTCTCGAGAAAACTCTGAATCACAAGAATTCGGGCAAGAAATAAACAACTCTCAAGACAAGTAGGGGGGAAGCCCCACCCAACAACAAAAGAGTGAACTCGACAACCGCTCAAGCATCAACAATTATGAGGACTCGAATACCACACAAAATAAATCTTCATTAACAACAAAGCAGATTTCCTAGACCAAAAAGCCTCCCAAAAAAATTATGCTAGAAAAAATCACCACAGATCTACATGGTGGGAAGGAGCACAAAAAGAACACTACACTGTCATCAAAGAGGAATACTCTCGAGAAAACTCTGAATCACAAGAATTCGGGAAAGAAATAAACAACTCTCAAGACAAGTAGGGGGGAAGCCCCGCCCAACAACAAAAGAGTGAACTCGACAACCCCTCAAACATCAATAGTTATGAGGACTCAAATACCGCACAAAATAAATCTTCATTTAACAGCAAAGTAGATCTCCTAGACCAAACTTCTTCTCCGACTATCTTCAAAAGGACGAACACAGTAGATCGCGAAACTAAGACACCAATGTCCAAAGAACTAGAAGAGATGAAGCAGATGCAAGATAAAGAAAGTTGGAAGACCGTAGAGAAAAAAAGAAAGCTACAACACCAATCTCACCAAAAAAGACGAGGAGCGAGACATTTAGAAACTAAGAAAATTATAAGTCCGATAGACCATTTTGGTCTCACTGGATGTTAACCACCATTATCATCATCATCATCATCATCATCGAGATTTGAATTTGTGACTATCGTCTAACCGCTTAAGCTAACTCTCAACTCAAATGTATATAGAGATTATGGATTTTCTTATTTTGTTGAAGCTCTATTTAAAGATGTCATACTATCAAATATTATTGATCCCTTTATAAAATATATAACTTCATCTTATCATTCTATGATAACTAAAGTACATTTTTATAAATGGGATTATTTCTTAATTAATTTCACAATATTTACAAAAAATTTGAACGTGGAAAAAAAATGTCATAACAAACAGAGTAATTTTTAACCCTTTTTTTAAATTTCATTAGGTATTATTGATATTAATACTTAACATTTATGATTATAATGTTAATAATATGTATTATTCTAAGAGGTTGTAGTTTCAAATTTAGAAGGTTAGAATGTATATATATATATATATATATATATATTTTTTATATATATATATAATATAGAATATAATATAATTATACCCCTATTCACGCTATATATTATATATATATAGATACTTCTTTTAATTTTACTTGAGATAGGATTTGATGCGTTCAAATTTTGACTTTCGTGAAATTGAAATTAAAAATATGATGAAATCTTTATAATTTTCAAAAGTAAAAGTCTGATGAAATCTCTACATTTGTAGAATTTTTTTTCTTTTTTCTTTTCCGAAGAAAAAACAGTTATATATTCAATCATGGAGTAATTCATTACAAGTCTTCGTCTACTAATAGATTTTTCAAACATCATACGAAATAGTTTTCTATAGTCTTACAAAATTATTGCTGAAATAGCCATCTGAGTTGTTAAGGTGTTTCCACAAAATTCACCAAAAAAGAAATACTATGTAAACTGTTCATCTTCCTATCTTCAAAAAAAGAAAATTTTAAGAGTAGCATAGGGTTATCCAAATATTATCCAAGGATTGGGAAAATCCCAGCTTTGTGCCATGTCTCTGCATTTTAATGATCACATGAAAACCATCAAGTTCAGTATTCAAACCAAGTTTTGATACTCTGTCTGCCTCACAATTTAATTTCCTCCTAATGTGTTGTATTGAGGGAACTCCAAATTTTCTTAATTTGCTTTAGCCAACAGTCCCCACAGAGCTATTACTTTCGCCTTTGTGTTGGTTCGAGTGCCAGCTCCCTAGTGAACATGGTATCCGCATTTGTGATGTTGTGAATCCCTATAGAAGTAACTGGTAGGATATACCATTTCTGAGCGAGTGGGTTGTTGTTTTGGGGTGGATTGTAAAAGAGAGTTTGACTTTTGAATAATTCTCGTCAGCACAATCCACTCCAGATCCCTGTGATCGTTGAATATGATTGAATATGATGTTGTTGCCCCATTTCCATATTTCCCAAATGAATATTTAGTGGACACATAATTATATCATAAAGGAGAACATTGCCGAGTCGTAAATTGCAACTATCCTCTCGTTGGCGGCCTTCATCCACTCCTCGCGGTTCCGATCGTGGCCACTGAAGGTGTTACCGCCTCCCACGCAACTCAGCACATTGCTTTCCACATTCCGCATGTGGAAATCCGGAATGACATTACTGTTCCGTAAACCCGCAGCCATTTTTATATGGAAACCTAACTTTGCAAAAGCCAAGCTTGGCGAGTTTACTGATGTTGTCGAGTCTCTTGGTGCCAACTGCGTACGGGAATTTAGTTTGCCGTGGCTACATTTATATATACAGTGTCCAGCACCTATATATTGTCTTATTGTGTATGTGGATCTGTATGAATCGAAAATCTTGTTGACTTCTAGAGTTCAACGACTTCCACATAAAAATTATAAAAATCCTCGGGGATTACCCTGAAATTTAAAAAAAGGCAGCGGTTTTGCTATAACAATTTGACGGCTTTCAATATAAAAATGCCCGCAGATTTCGATGCTTGGAAGGTAAACGATCATTAGTGGAATTCCAAGCCGTCGCAGTTTATCCATACAATTTGACTTTCCCTTCATTTATCCATGCTGTGGGTTTGTTACCTATAAATACTCTCCTTAGTCCTACATTTAATTATCAACAATCACAGCTTTCTTACTCAGAGTATTCTTTCTCTTAAGCATTTTCAAAATTTGTCCCTCGACTTGTATTTACTTCAATGGCTGTCAGATGCTCTTACAGCCTGCTACTTTACATTCTGTTATTGCAGAGCCTTGTCATGTATCTCGGCACAAGAGCAGAACCGTACGTAACATCAAGAGCCGCATACTATAGGAGTGCAGATGGCCTGGGAACCGAAGGTAAATGCATGCATCAATCACAATGCACACAAATCTATATTATTACTATTATCCTATCATTTTGTGTACGAGGGATGATATATGTATCTATTAATGTGACTGCAGGTGGAGCGTGTGGATATGGGTTCTTTGGCAGAAATCTGAATGGAGGTGATGTAGCTGCTGTCGCTCAGTTATACAGAAATGGAACCGGATGCGGTGCCTGCTACAAGGTAACCACCATCATCAAAACTATTTCATAACTGCTATAATTATCCACCTTCATCACCTGATTTTTCAATCTCAAGTTTATGGATGAATTTCAATTTTAGTGTGACAAATTCATATTGATGAAAATTATAGGTAAGATGTACGAATAAAGATCTCTGCAGAAGCGAAGGAGTGAAAATCGTTGTGACAGATTATGGGCAAGGCGACCGAACTGATTTCATCATGAGCCTTCATGGGTATTCGAAGCTTGGCCGCCCAGACAAAGCTAACCAACTCATATCGTTGGGTGTGGTGGACATCGAGTATAAACGGTACATAGAATTGGAATTAGTAGATTAATAACGTATATAAACACACACAGACACACAGTTGAATATTTCAACCAATCTGATGACTTGATTTCAGGATACCTTGCCAATATGAGGGCTACAATCTCATGTTTAAGATCGATAGCAGTAGCAACTTTCCAGAGTACTTGGCATTGATATTTTGGTATCAGGCAGGCCAAAAAGACGTTCTGGCTATTCAAGTCAGACAGGTAGTTATTTCCATAATTCTAAACTTATTTCTCTTTGCATTCCTAGTTATCTATGCTAACTAAATTAGTCTTCCTAATTAAAAATAAGTTCATTGACAATTACCGAGCCCGGTTGCAGATGTAATGATGTAATGTAATGCAACGCAGGAGGAATCGTACGACTGGAAAGCTATGTACCGAAGCCACGGGGCCGTGTGGGACGTAGTAACACCTCCGAGGGGCGCTCTTTCTCTTCGTTTTCTGGTTAGTGATGGAAGAGAGAGGAATGGGTGTCGAGCGCCCATGTAATACCGGCTAACTGGAAGGCAGGGGCCATATACGACTCCGGCATTCAGCTCAATTAACTCATGGTGTAGATTTGGCTTGCTATCCTCATAAATTTAGTTTTTGACGTTAAGATATTACCGACTGCAAGATCTGTTATTAATAGGTTTCATTTCTATATTTGCATATGGGATGTGTAAAGGAATTTTGAAGTTCGAGTGTTCTAGATTCGAAGTTGCTTCTTGATTCTAAGAATCAGAGTTGCTTCTTAGTTGTATAAGGTTAATACATTGTACTTTCTAAATCAGAAAAAATAAAAAATAAAAGAGGGACAACCATTTGTCCCGTGTTGAAAAAAATTAATGTTATTTATTATATGTATAATTTTATTACATTTTTTAAAATATTTTAAACTTTCATAAAGTACTTTAGGTTGCATATTTTCTTCTAAATCGTTTAATTCAGAAACTTAATCTATATAAATAAGGAAATTATACTTGAATTACAAATTTATTAAACAAATTGTCTCTCCATTTACATTTACATTTATAAATACGTGAATAAACAAACTTACACCTACATACTCAGGATGGAACTAGTTTATTCCATTTAAAAATGCGATTACATTTTTGATTCTCATGACTTTAAAATTAAAGTTATATTGTTCAACCTCACATAAAATCCTAACTTTTAAATTAAAGTTATATCGTTCAACCTCGCATAAAATCCTATCTTTAAAATTAAAGTTATATCGTTCAACCTTAAACAAAATCAGTGAACTGTTTTCTAAAGATATTATTTAAAAATAAATAAATTTGTAAAATTTATTTTACACTCTAATATATCATAAATATAAGATATAAATATCAATTTATTTTCATCGTAATTCTTAAAATTACATTTTTTAATAATTTTAATTTTAATTTTGTTCTTTTCGTTGTACAATTGTCAAAAACCATGTTGGCAAGTCTTTATTTATTCAAATGATAAAAAATTCAATGGCAGTCAAATAATAATAATAATAATAGCAGTAGCATACATCCATTTTAAATACGGATCTAACATAAGCCGAGAGATCAAATCTTTTTACGTGCAAACTTTTTAGAGCTCAAAATACAATGTGTTATTTTTCATTGTATTTTTGAATGTTAAATGGAATTTATATATATATATATAA
>APFE030411144.1:0-13553 GCA_000404065.3 Pinus taeda | reverse complement strand
TGCTTTACTATGCCCTTTGAATTCCTTCAAAATAAATTTCAAACCAATCTTAAGCAAAAATTTAAAAGAATCTACACACCTTTTTTCACTTTGTAGGAGCTTGATATTGCCTATGATGTATCTCTGTACATTCAAATCATCCAGTTCTGAAATTGTGTCCTCCAGTAGCCCTCTGTGTCCTCTTTCTAATGCCACCAGTCTGATCCAAATTGGATTCTCCAAGGAAGAGTTATGCGAAATCTCCCACAGTGACCCGATTATGGACTAGTTCAGTAGGGCGAACTTGTACGATGTGCCATGAGTCCCTGTTTCGTCTTTTGGCTCTAAACAATATATAAAAGCAACTAAAGTCTATCCTCTTTCTACACCTTCTTACCAAATTTCAATCCAATGCTCAGAGAAAATGTTATAATGATTTTCCCAGGTCACTTATTTGGAATGTAATTCAGGAGTCTGCAAAAAGACCAACTTCGTTAGATCATATCTCCGGAAATATAGTGCAAAACGCTCTGAAATTCGGACCCACAATTCAGCGTGATGTATTCTCAAATGGGTTTTTGTTTCAGCTTCTGAAACATCGCAGAAAAAAGTTATTGCAAAAATTCCACGATGACCTGTTTGGAGTAGCGAAACCCTAGAATCCAAAGCTCTGATACCAAATGTTATGAACCAGCTCAAGAAATGATAGAAAAGATAGGTCAACGCCTTAGAATTCAGCCTCTTCAAGGGACAACCTCCTTTACATTACATAAATGAACGATTCTTGGATGATACAAATGACAAAACCTCCTTTCTATATATAGGAGTCAAAGGAGTCACAATATAACCCAGCCGACCTAACAATAATAATATAAAGCCACAAAAATAACAATAGAGGGATTCTATGGGGCATAGTAATAACAATATGGGGGCAATAGGGGCACAACAATATTAATAAGGAGTACAACTACAATAGTAATGGGGTAATCACTAGTATTATGGGGACCCACTAGTGTTGGAAGTTGAATATAGTGCTCAACCCAAAGAAATGAAAAAAAGATGCTAAGAAGAAAAATATTGTGGTCATATATTAAAGTAACGAAGTGGAAAGAATCATGGGATTATATGACCATAATCTTCCATACAAATATATAGGTCAAGAAAATGAAAATTGATGCTCTATTCGACTCGAGATCATAGGTGAATCTCATATAAGTACACATCGCTAAGAAAATACGATTGGAGACTCATGACCATGCTAATTGATATACATTGGGATGGGTCAATGAATAGGAAGATATAACAACCAGGAAATGATGGAAAATCAAATTTTCTATTAGTGTTGATTTTACTGATGAAGTAGAGCTGGATGTAGTTCCACGTGATGAATGTGGAGTTGAGTTTGGGAGTCCCTACATGTAATTGTGAGATGCAATCATCATGTAAAGGTATTATTACTACTTTCTCAATCATGAAAATTAAATCATCTCATTGTTATGTGCCATATAGGCCAAGAAAATGATTATTTCTAACAAGAAGTATGTTTTGTTGTTTTCAAGAGAAAACTAGTGTAGAAGAGTTCATGAGAGCTAAGTCATCCTTAGAGGTGTGTACTAAGGACTAGATGGAAAAAATAGAAATGTTGCTAAAAATGTATAGGGTGCTTTGCAAGATCCTAAAGGGATAACACCCAAAAGGGAAGTGGAGCAAAAGGTCTAGTTATTTTCATATTCTCCATTTCTAAACATTGGGTTGTATAGGTAGTTAGTTATAAAGGTGAACAAGGTGAAGAAGTAGTTGCAAAAAATATTGAAATATGGTTTTATTCAAATACATAACCATGTGGGTCAGCCATTATAATTATTATTAATAAGGATGGGACTTGGTGCATTTTCATTGATTATAAGGTATTAAACAAATACTATACTCAAGAATAGGTATGACTTGCATAGGATAATTAATCTATTGGATCAGTTGAAGAAATCCAAATACTTCACCAAGCTGTACTTAAGTTATCGTGTCACCAAGTTTGAGTCAAAGAAGAGAAAACCTGGAAGAATGCCTTCAAAAATAAACAAGGTTTGTATGAGTGGTTTTCTATCCGATTTGTCTTATGCAATAAACTGACTACATTCACAAGATTATTGGATGCCATATAATTCCCTTTTATATATTCATTTATTATTTCTTATTTGGAAAATATACCATTATACAATAATACCTAGGAGGAGGATGTATCACATTTGATGCAAGTGTTACAAACCATAAATAAGCACAAGTTTCTTTCAAATCTCAAGAAATGTGAGATTTCATAAAAATACTTGGTGTATACGGGATATGTTATAGGAGGAGGACAACTGAATATATACCCTTCCAATATGGAGACAGTCATAGAATGGATAATTCCGACTAATGAATTAGAGGTCAAGAGTTTCATTAGGGAAGCATAGTACGTAAGGAAATTCATGACCTCATTTTTAGTAGTAGAAACACCACTCCACACCATAATAGTGAATGAAAAGAGTTTCTAGTGTGGAAAGGGTTAGATTAGTGTCTTTGAGGAGTTATAGAAGAAGATTGATCAAACACCTATTCTGGAATTAGCAAACTTGTAGTAGCCCTTCGAAGTGGAGACAGATTCAAGTGGGTATTCTTGGGAGTTATCCTTATGTGGTGAGGAAGGCATGTATGCTATCATTCTAAAGTATTTATTAGGGTAGTTCTTAACTATACTAGCTATAACAAGGAGTTGTATGCCCTAATAAATATATTAATAACTGTTGGTCACTTTAATTGTTTATTAATTAAACAATCGAGTGCCACATAATTTGTCAACCAAGGGAAGTCTGGTTATTTCAAAGGCAACTGCTTACTGTATGTACTCAATCCTAAAAGCAATAAATGTTGTAGTACAAACAAATCACACCTCGCTTTAATGACTGAAACTCCACTTTGTGTTACAGCAATTACACTCTATTGGAGATAACCACCAAGGAATACTTAATTTCGTTCAAATGGAAAGGAATCAAGAAGAGAGCAATGGCTATGCTGTAATAGAGAACCGGACCCTATTCCTAGAGTAGGAATTTTCAACACCTGTTTTGATTATCGAGCTTGCCAACTTACTTTGTAAACTCAACCACTAATAGAACACTCATAAATCGACTGGGAATGAATTTAAACAATACAACAATCAGTTGGAGAGAAAACAGAGTTTCAAGAAGAGTATTATAAACAATATTCAGTAAATAGTACTGTTAACAAGGTATGAATAAAAACACACTTAACGCACTGCAGAAATATAATGGGTGAATCTTGTGATGAAGGTGGGCCCTATCCTTCTCACAATATTCCCTAGGAGACAAGAACTAAAATAAGATGTTCAGAACAAAACTTTATTCGTCCATCAATATGCCATATTACAAAAAGGATTTCAGTCTCGTTCCTTCAACTAAGCCTTTTTCCGCAGTCTGTTCATCCCCCCTCTAATGTAGATGTCTCCTCTTTATAAAGAGGGGACATCTATTACAACATATTTACATTCTGAGTTCTATTTTACCCCAATTATACAAAAATAGGAAATGTTGTTACAGTGATGCCATCTTTTGTTACATCCAATTTAACAGTTTCTTTGGTGATCATAATCTGGTCCCTTTGTTGCTGTCAAAATCAGAATGCAAATCTCAACTGTATCGGCTTCGAGATTTGCATGTCGTCTTTGCTATTTCAGCAACTGCAAAAATAGTCTTTGCAACCTCGAAGAAGTTTCATTAATGTGGTTTTCACATCATTATTTAACTATTTTAGCAACTAACAATTCAGTAATTAGCTATGAAAATAGCGCAATTATATGTAAAATAATTAAACATATAGTGATGAGAAGAAACATTGTGTACCTTTGGAATAATTGGGTTAAAACATTAACAAGGGCTTTAAATATAAGTTGAAAAGGATGACATCATGGAAAAATATGTAGTAAAAAAGGGACAATAATTGGTCCTAACATCCCCCCCAACTAAATGGGTTGCATGTCCTCATGCAACTTCTTACTCTGAGTCGGAGTCGGAGTACTGGGATGTACAGTGCAAATTACTTATACAGTAAGTATAGAAGGTGCTATCACCCAAGTTTTTGAACCCATAGAAATTCTGCAATCTTTGCCATGCTGCAAGCTCCTCCTTCTTGGACAACCTAAAATAAGCCTTGTATTGCTATACAGGTAGCCATAGAAGAGGGAAATGAAAATGATAACCCACCCATTTTTCAGCACACTATTGGATGCATTTAACATAGTTAGGTAGTTGTGAAATTGCTGTTTGAAGATTCAGAGGGTTAAAGGGGTGATATTCCTTTCTCTGCTTAAGGCAATGTTCCCAAAATAGGTTATTTGCCTGAACAACAAGAGCTACCTTGGTTTTGACATAATGCTGCCAGTCATTTAAGACTGCTTCCTGTAATTCCCTGATATGCCCAGCCATTCCTGGTTCCTTTAAAACCCGACGATGTTCAACAAGAAAAATAGCAGCATTCTGTGGCTCAGGTCAAATCCACAGAAGGCGATTATCTTCATTGTGCGTTGCTGAAAGGAAGGCATTTTGCCACATAAGCTGATTGGCCAGGAAGGAGACAAAAGCTCTAATCTAAATATCACCAACCAGAGGAATTAGATTAAGCTTTCTATCTTCGGGCATGGCTTCGTTATGGAGGTAGAGTTCACATAATAAATTATGTTCACTGAATGATGCATGTGTAAAGGTTGCAATAAACTGTTGAGGTGTAGACACCTCATGAGGTCGTCCATCTCTAATTGCTTTAATTTGGAGTAACGTTAAGCGTTCTGCTAGAAATACATAATAATTAAAAGATGGCTTCCTCGTGACCAACAGCCTTTGAACCAGATCAAAGATAAGAGCCAGTCTGGTTTTTAACTTCCTATTTTCCTTATGCTACGCACGAGACTATTCCAACACTTCCCAATTTGCATATACATGATTCTACCATGATAACTTGTGTTCCTGCAATATCTTTTCTTGTGACCTAACCTTCTTCCATATGTCCATCTGTTCTTAAGTGATTGAAGTCTGAGTGAAGATGGTCTTTGAAGGCCGAGGTTCAGTCTGCGTAAAGGTAGTCTTTGTTGGCCATGGTAGAGGACTTTCAACTTTAAAAGCCAGAGTGGGCCAAGACACTTGTGGTTTCATCTCTTTTTTAACTATATTTGAAGGCCCTGTTGGTTCTTGTGTAACAGCAGGCCGTTCCTTTTTAACTATAATAGGAGTCGGTGCAGAAGTGGATCTACGCAATGAGACTTCGACTATCTTCTAACCAGCTCGATGATAGAGATCACCCCATTGGTTGCACATGTATTCATTATATCATTCTTTTTCTGCACTTTTCTCGGCTGCAGATGCTGCATGAGCTAGAGTATACAAATTAAGTTCTCTTTCATATGCTTCCCTTGCCAGTATTAATTCTTGTTTATAGGCTTCAAGTTCTGATTTCAGAAACTCATTTTCTTGTAGAAGGGAAGCCAAGGTGACAAGATCTTGTGTAGCAGTTGCAATCTCTGTGGCTGATTCTAGTGGATGAAGGGGTTGTTGTTCCGTAATAGTTACTGACTGAGTAGCTAGTTCTTGTGTAACAGCTATAGTCTATGTAATATCCTGGCTATCTATTTCATGATCATCAGCAAGTGGTTCTTCTGTAACACTTGCTGAATCAGTAGCTGGTTCTTGTGTAACAGCTACATCTAGGTCGTCTATTTTTTGTTCATTAGCAGGTGGTTCTTGTGTAACACCTGCTAAGTCAGTAGCTAGTTCTTGTGTAACAGCTACATCTAGGTCATCTATTTTCTGTTCATTAACAGGTGATTCTTGTGTAACACCTGCTAAGTCAGTAGCTGGTTCTTGTGTAACAGCTACATGTCGTACATCTTCTTGGGTGTCTGCTATTGATGGGTCAATAGCTGGTTCTTGTGTAACAGCTGCATCTTTTGAAAGGAATAATGTCACATAATCCTGGGCATTCTGCATTTCGGTACCCGAAGGTGAGGGAAGTAAATATTCTGGGCTTTGGGACTGTGATGGATTATGGGGTTTTAGAATATTAGGTGGATAATTTGGGGTGGTGGTCTCTGTTTCTGCTTCAGAAGACATCCTCCTTCGTCTTCGAGGTAAAAAGGCAGGAAGAACAATGGTTTTTCTTTTATGAGTAGTTTTCTTTAAAGGAGGAGGGTCGTCAGTAGTTTTAGCTGAAGCCCTTGTTCGTCTTTTTGGTAAAGGTGTAGCTTCTTCTTGCGTCTTTCCTTTTAGCTTTTCAATGAGGATGTTATCATCTGAATCATCACCGGGAATATGGACAATGGGAGTAGATGATTCGGGTATATTATGGGGTGGGGTCAATGCAGTGGAAGGGTCAATTGGATTGACTATTGCGGTTGGTGGAATTTCTGGGGATTCAAAGATGCTCCCTGGTTGTTGTACAGAAGGATTTTCACTTTGCTGAGGGATTCCATGGGTTTGTTGAACATTTTCAGCATTTAATTGGGGAGTTGCGACTGCTACTTGAGGATTCTCGGCAGTTTCTTGAGAATTTTCAGCTGCCAATTGTGGAATTCCAGCATCTTGCTGGGGATTTTCAGCTGCTGGTTGAAGAATTTCAGCAGCTCCTTGGGGTGGGTTATTAAGGGGAAGAGGGTTCTACAGGCCAAAGCCTCTTTGAATTAGAAGCTGAACAAAGTGATGGTGAGTGAGAGAATGGAGTGGGTACCTTGCATTCCTAGAATAATGTGACAAATTCTTTAGACATCTAAGTAGATAGTATGCCATATTTAATAAACGACCATGTCTTAAATGATTCAACAACACAAAGTCATGCTGATACACTACCTGGTAACTTCCCTTGCAAGTAAGGTAGTGCTTGACAAACTCTGCAACCTTCGGCCTTGGAGGTGGTAGTGAATTAAGCACAGCACCCCTGCCTTTAGGCTAGACCCACTCTCCAGGTAGAAGAAAGTCCTGCTGTGCATTTAAAATGATGTCCTTATGACTGAACTAACGAATTCCATCGGCCAGTAAACCTGAAACTTGTGCTATATCCTCCTCTGTTACTAGAATTCGCACTCCCTGAACAATGGAGTAACCTTCCTCTAAATTACATGCGAATTCCAGGACTTGCTGAGAGTCGAATTCCTGGAGTCTTCAGAAATAATCCACCCAACCTGCTTGCTGAAAAATTTGATATGCCTCTGGGTGAAACTCCAATAGAGCTGTTGAACCAGGTTCATTATGAATAACGTTGCCTCCCATAGTTACTGGCTTCAGTGAAATTCACAGTACAAAGTCAAGTTACCACAGCCGAAATAGAGTAAATATTACAAAATGAGGTTGAGACGTAGTAAGACAGAGATGGGGTAACGAAACACGATCGTGGTAAAAATGATGGTGATTGGCATATCGTGAAATGATTACAAAATTTTGCTATTCCCCCCCAACTGTAGTCATAATGATAAGTCTGAGTGTATGGAGATTTTGGCAATCATGTCGCAATCTTTTCATTAACTATAGTTTAATATTTACACATAACAAACGCATACCTCATGTTTTACCTTTGATTGATGTGCCGCAATTATAATATGGTTTCTAATGGATCACCCATAGTTATAAAAATGGTTTTGAGGGTATTTATATGAAAGGCTTTCTATAAACATAGGAGACAGACGTAAAGGAACAATATTATAAGTATCAATAAATGATTTCCACAATGATATGTATTCATCCTTTTTAGAGGAATTAATGCTTCAGTTATGGGAAAAATGGGAAGAATTGGTGTTTTTAGGGAAAGATGGAAAGGATTGGTGTTTTAGAAATGGGAAAAATTAGTATTTCAGCAACGGGAAAAATTGGTGTTTCAGCAACGGGAAAAATTGGTAAAAATTGGATGTTGTTGTAGGAAAATGTTGTTGAAAAGCAATGTGGGGGATTGAAGTGGGATGACAATGCTTCCCATGATGAAGCCAGATCCTGCTTGCAATACACTTATTCTTTTCAGCCAGCCTCCCAATCTGAAACCTGGAAAATAATAAATTGTAACATGGCAACCCTTGACAGGGATTATTAGTTAAAATATCCTAATCTTCTTAGAAATATATAATACAACAATTAAATGCAATAAGGGGTAGCAAGCTCCCCTAAAAAGACATAACATGAATCTGCCATCCAAGTGGTATTAAAATCCTTTTTAGAAATAGGTTGTTGTTACAAACGGAGCCGATAGCCATTCACTAATAATGGTTTTCTAGAGTCATCAATTGTCAGGAGCCTTACTGTACCATTTGGAAAAATAGTGTCTATCTCATAAGGTCTTAGCCACCTTGTTCGTAGCTTTCCTTGAAAATTTTCAAACAGGGAATCATACAATAAAGCCCAATTACCTTTTTGGAACTGCTTATGCTTAATAGTTTTATCATGCAACCTGGTTCGTTGTTGTTGGATCATAGTTGTTTGATGGATGATGTCGAACCTCTTTTCATCCAATTCCTGAAGCTGCTGCAACCTAGTTGTCTGTGCATCAGACAAGTCAATGTTAATGGCTAAAGTAGTTCTTAAGGTTTTAATTTCAAATTCCATAGGAAAAACAACACTTTTACCATAAACTAATTCATAAGGTGAAAAACCTGCAGTGTTCCTCCAGGTAGTTCTGTAAGCCCATAATGCTTCAGGAAACCTTTGAAACCAATCCTTTATATTCTCTTTTATTGATTTTGTTAAAATGGTTTATATGACTTTAATTGTACTTTCTGCTTGACCATTGGCTTGGGGATGGTAGGGTGTAGTCATTTTATGATTAATATGATATTTCTGAAGTGCATCTTTAAAACCATGAGAATTGAAAGGACGTCCTCCATCTGTGACTAGCTCTCTAGGCACTCCAAACCTAACAAAGATTTCTTCAAATAGAAAGGTTAAAACAGATTCCTCATTAGCTCTAATAAGTGCCTTAGCTTCCACCCATTTAGTCATATAATTTGTACAAACCAATATATAAACTCTTTCATTGGATGGGGGATTAATAGGTCCTATAAAGTCTAGAGCCCATATTTCAAAGGGTTCAAGTATTACCTGAGGGTTCAGAGGCATTTCATCTCTATGATTAGGTTGACCCATTCTCTGACAGCTATCATAGGCCCTAACATATTTCTTTGAATCCTTAAAAAGTGAGGGCCAATAATAACCCATTCCGAGAACTTTATGTGCTATTCTTTTATTAGAAAAATGCCCTCCACAAGGGCCATCATGACAAGCTTTCAATACATCATAAACCTCATCTTCTCTAATGCATCTCCAAATTTCCTGATCAAGTCCTATATGAAAAAGACACCCACTTATCCAGCTGTACCGAGCACTTTGTTGAATGATTTTTCTTTTCTCTCTATGTGAGAGGTGTGATGGTAACTTTCCTGCAACCAAATAATTGGCAATGTCTGCATACCAAGGTGAGTGAGCAGATACTGCAAATAGATATTCATTAGGAAAGGAATCATCTACTAGAGTATTATCATCAGTTTTTATCCAAGAAAGGAAATCAACAACTACATTTTCTTTACCTGGTCGATCTACAATTGTAATATCAAATTCTTGTAGTAATAATAACCATCTGGTAACTCGAGCATTTGTAACAGATTTATTTCATTAAATACTTAATGGCCTAGTGATCAGTATGAACAAAAGTAGTGTAACCAGTAATATAATGTCGAAACTTATTAATAGCATAAATGACTGCTAAAAATTCCTTCTCAGTAACCGTGTAATTAAGTTCAGCAGGGGTCATATTCTTACTAATGAAATAGATAGCATAAGGAAGATTGTTTTCTTCTTGACCCAAGACAGCTCCAATTGCAGTCTCTGAAGCATCAGAGGATATATGAAAGGGAAATGCCCAGTCAGGTCCCCTTAGAATAGGAGTTGTAGACAACTGATGCTTAAGTTCATCGAATGCTTTTTAGCAATCATCAATCCACTTAAATTCAACATTTTTCTTAAGTAACACAAACAAAGGAGAAGCTATTTTAGAAAAATATTTGATAAACCTTCTGTAATATCTAGCATGTCCTAAAAAAATTCTTACATCAGTTTGTGTTTTGGGGATAGGAAGAGTCTGAATTACCTGCACTTTAGATGGATCAACTTGAATCCCTAGGAATGAAACGAAGTGTCCCAATACAATTCCTTCATTCATCATCATATGAAATTTTTCAATACTTAAGGCAAGATGGGCTTCTATACAATGTTTAAGTACTTTCTCAAGGTTTTGTAGTGCATCTTCAAAAGTCACACCATAAGGAGTAAAGTCATCCATATATATCTCAAAAGAGTCATTAAGCATATCAAAGAAAATTCCTATCACTGCTCTTTGAAACGTTTTTGGAGCATTACATAGTCCAAATGGAAGAACTCTATAGGCAAAATTTCACCATGGACTAATAAAAGTGGTCTTGTCTTGGTCTTGGGGTGCAATTTTGATCTGGTTCTATCTGCTAAAACCATCTAAAAAGGAAAAGAATCTCTTTCCTGACAAACTGTCAAGCACCTGATCAATAAATGGCAAGGGGAAATGATCTTTTTGAGTAGCTTTATTTAAGGCTCTATAATCTACACATACTCTCCATTTCCCATTTTTCGTAGGTACTATCACCAACAGAGAAACCCATTCACTGTTAGATATATGATATATAAACCCTGCATTAAGCAATTTTTGAAGTTCTTCTTTAACAATCTCCCTCAAATTGAGATTCATTCGTCACTAGGGTTGACAGGCTGGTCGAGACCCTTCCTTAATATAAATACAATGGGTACATAATTCAGGAGAGATCCCTTTCATATCTGTGTAGTCCCATGCGAATGCTTCCTTATTTTCACGAAGTAACTTCATTAATTGTTGTGTTTCAGCGTCTGTCAAGTTAGGGTTTATATTCAATGTTTTGCCAAGCTCGGTTTCTACTATTATACTCTTAGAGGGAATATCAATTGATGTTTGAGATAAATTTTCAGATTTAAGGTTTTTCTGTGTTTCAGGTTCCAAAATTGCCGTTAACTGATTATATGTTTCAGAGGCAATAGATGAAGGTTTAGAAATAAAGTTACTAATTACTTCATCATCGGTAGTGTCTTTGAAGGTTAAGGCTTGTCTAATGGTCAAAATGGGTTGAGTATCCTCATCATCATAATCTAACCATACAGGATTATCATTGTTAATCATGGGTGTAGCATGGGGGTAGAGAGTGAGCTGCTTAGTTTCAGATCCATTAGAAATTGTCATTGAGCCTGATCTACAGCTGATAAAGGCATCTGCTGTAGCCAGCCAGGGCCTTCCCAAAATCAATGGATGTCGCCCCAACTTTGTTTTAGTTTGTAACACAAAAAAGTCAGCTGGGTAGTTCCAAGGTTCGACTAAAATTATTAGGTATTCAATAACCCCTTTTGGTTTGATTGTGGAACGGTCAGCTAGCTCTAGAATAGTTGGTGTCTCTCTAATTATATTCTTCAATTGTAATAACTGTGCAGTTTCAAGGGTTATAATGTTTATAGCAGCACCTAAGTCTATGAGAACTCGTGAAACAATAGTTTTTCCTACCTGTACTATGACCGTAGGATGACCAGGATCACCATATTTCACGGGAGGGGTTTTTCCTGACATCAAAGAAGCTAGATTACCCATCACATGAACTGTAAGAAGATCTTTAGCTTTCCTACCATGTTTCTTGATGCAAATGTCTCTAACAGTTCTGGCATGAATTGGTACATCCCTGAGTGCTTGCAAAAGTGGAATTTTAACATACAGATTCAGTAATTCCCCTAGAAGATTAAAAGTAGGCGGCTCAGGTGTCTTAGTGAGAGCCAAACGCTCAGGGAATGGTCGCTTTGCTGTTTCAGCAGTTTTATTAGAGGGTGGCTCAACTATTTCAGCACCCTTATTGGATGATTTATCTTTTTCTGTCTCTTCTTTATCAAATTTAGAATAAGTAATATCATCAATAATAGGCTCAATTATTCTTCTAGACCGTAAATGGATATCATTACATTGCATAGGGAAAATAGGAGATATAGGCTAGTTCTGAATGTCGTTGACTTGCACAGCTTCATTATTATTATTAGGATTAGGGTTCACGTGAAAGATTTGATACGAGTTCCACGGACTTCGATTGACGCCTACCAATTTTGTTCGTTCGCGTTTGACCTAAACTTTCAAACGATACTTAACTTAAAAGACAACATCAAATTTATATTTGATTCATTCAATGTTACACTAATCTTCCGTCGGATGATGAGTCCTTTTAAAATTTTGTATCTTTGTCCATAAACCTGCAAATCTCGAGATAAGATTCTTCGATTTCATATATGCCATTTCATTCTACACCGAAAACATTTAAGATGGTTATGGCCCATTCGTTACAACTCGAAATAACGTGGGATCACTGCGAAACCCCAAATCTGCAAAACTGATTGTTAGTTGAAAACTAAAATCTGATAGGGAAAAAAAAAGAATTATCGCCCATGAGTTGTACAGGTAGCTGGGGTCTCATTGTCTGATTATTCAATGGAGCATTTGATGGAAGAGAGAGAGATTGCTAATACTGAGGGAATTGGTTTGGAAATGGCATTTACTAAGCTCTCCAGCCTAGGTTCCATTGATTAAAATAATATTGTTGTACAGACCAAGGAGTCCACATTGTAGGATCAGGGTTTGTTTGCTGCATGGGTGGGAAGCTTATTTGGTTGAAGGGTGGGTATTGCATTTCATTGAAGGGCGGGTAATTTGCTTGAAAAGAAGGATAATTATTCCAACGATTAAATGACATATTAGAATTTGTACCTTGTCCTTGTGGTTTCCATTGCCTCCTCTGTGTCAGCAAGTAGACTACTTCAGCTTCTTCTTCAGTTGGTTGCAAGGCTTCCTTTATTCCTGGTAAAGAAGGGCATTGTTGAGTCTCATGGTCCTTTTCGCAAATGGTGCAAATTGGTACCTTGTCCAGTGGCCATTCCCTTAGTGGGTGTTTTTCTCTGCATTTAGGGCAGAAAATGGCCAAAGAAGCTTCTCCCTCTGCCTGCTTCCTTTTAACCTGTAAGGTATCAATTTGTGAAGCAAAAGATCTTAACATTTCAGTTTTAAATTCTTCAAGTAAATTACTTATTTCAGCTCTTGTTGCTCCCCCACTAGCTGATTTTTGGACTCTTGAATATGTACTATCCCTGCTTTTTGGTCTATTTACTACTCCTGTTGAACATCTCTTACAGAGGTTGACAATCTCATCATATGATTCTTTAGATATATCCCCTTTACCAAGAATATTCAACATGTCTAAATAGTCATCTTGTACCCCTTTCAACAGTATTGAGTTAAGAATATCCTTACTCATATTAGGGTGATCGGATCTCTGCAAATTATATTGTAATCTCTCCACGAAATATTCCAAGTTTTCGTCCTCCTTCTGAACCATCTTAAATAGTTCCTCCTTTCTTTCTCTTGTCTGGCAATAATCTTGGTATTTGGCCAGAAACTTCTCCTTCATCTGCTCC
>APFE030411133.1:0-32287 GCA_000404065.3 Pinus taeda | reverse complement strand
AGCATCAAAAGAAAAATGAATGACGAGTTTGCAAGTCTAAGTGCACCCCCAAGCAAAAGAAGAAAAAATGCTAGGCAAATAGGCTGGGTAGGTAGTTCTGAGGTTGTTGAATTGCTGACCAGTTCCAGGTTTTCAGGTGTCATATCATGCAGAACATATATAGGCACTTCTTCTTTTCATGAATCATTACTTAAAATGAAACTAATCTCAATTGCAAAACATAATGTTTTTTTGTGAAATTGAATTGGATAAAAAGATATATAAATTGAAATAAAAAACCTCCATGATCTATTTGGAGTGGGCTTAATGTCACAAGAACAAGGAAGAAAATTAAATATAAATCACAAGGTAGATCAAAACATATTACATCTAAAACTAGAGAATGGAAATCTACGTGAAAGGAAATATTAAGAGATTGTATTCTATTCCATAATAAATTGAATACATGCTCCAAGAGTCCTCCTTTAAAATGAAGAAGCAACTCTTATTTATATATAAATTCTCTTTGAAACTAAGACAACCAATAATGAATTTGGATACATAGATCTCTCATGTAGTTACAATCATTAATAATTATCCAACAAATATCTTTAAATTTATCTTCTCATGAATATCTTTAAGCTATTTTATAAAAGCATTATAAAGAGCTCCAAAATTCTTTCCATATCTAAGATATTTGAATGATCACCCCAAATCCTTACAAATTTTCAATGGTTGATTAGGAAATTCAAATTTGGAGCTAAATGATAAAAAAATGTATGATTATAAGCTATCAATGTCCTTGAAATCATCAACAAGCTAGCCCAATCGTCAAAGATAAGAAAACGTATGCCGTTTTTGTAATATTTAGTCATAAATTCATCTAACATACTAAAATAAATGCATTTGAAAATATTGCCACATATAAGCATAAAAATGAACTAAAACAAGGTTAAAAAAAAAACAAAAAAGGGTTAAAAATCAAGGGAAAAGATAATATTTTTGTGACTCAATAAGCACATCATTGTGTGTGAAAGGGATGAGATTGCAAAAATTTTAGAAGAGAAGAATTTCAAGGAGATGAGAAGCTAAGGAACAAAAGAATATTTGGTTCTTTGGAAACGTAAAGGCTTGGACTCTCATAGTAGTGCTAAAACAACTCACTCAACTTTTTCATGATTGTTTAGTCAACCATGTGGGTGGGACGTAGCTTTTGTTTTTATCTGGAAAGTTTGATGCCAAGGCCTTTTATCATATTGAAAGGAATTATTAAAAACCTTAGATGTATTTTTTATTTCATTTGAGTACTTTGACGTTATCACAGATTAGATGCAAAAAGGTTTGGCTATGAGAATTAATAGGTTTTCCAAGAGGATCAAACCATTTTTGGGGTTTCCATCGAACAAACATAAAGTCTTCAAGACGTCAAAGTTTTGTTGGGTGAAAAGAAGGGGGAAACAACCCACATTTTCTAAATTATCTAATCACTTCAACCTAACAATGCTTTTCCTTTGGGCTAACAATATCCACCCTACTATGTATCATTAAACATTGCGCGGGCGATGTACAGGCATTTCTAAATGCCTATACACCACCTCCCACAATGTTTAGTGTCACATAGAAGGATGGATAATGGTTGTTTATCCTTTGCAATTTTTTATTTTGGATTACCATTGAAAGTAGGTCATGCTACAATATATCCTCCACTATTTGAAGCTTTTCATCCTATAGTCCATGTTTCCATGGATTTTTGTTCTCTGATAAAATTGTTCATGGGACTTGAGGTATATATCCCATGTGATTTTATTGACAATTTAAATTAGTGGTCATATTTTCCCATGGTATAGTTTAAATGTTCAAATTTTCGGTACTTTTTTAATAGTTCTTTTAATAATTTTTTCCCAAATCCCAACTAGAAATGGTTAGAATTGTAGTTTTAAGTTGTTAATTTTATGCCATTAGGGAATTTTGAGATAAAAAAGGCCTCAAATAAAAAAATTTACTAACAAAATTAACTTTAAAAGAACCAATAAGATTCAAGATGATGATTTTTTTTGTATGTGGTTCATAGGCTCTAGAGATCAGTGATCACTATGTCCACAGAATATGCGTACCAAAAATATCCACTCAAAGGGATCACTTCCTCTCAGCTTAATCACAGATTGTGACCCTGAGAATGTCGAAAGAATTGAACATGTGACCTCTCTATAGAAAATGTGTTTTAACGACGGGGACTCCACTAATTGAGCTAATCCCTCGGGCTTAGAGTCAAGATGATTGTATCATCCCAAGGGGTAAATATTTTGGGAAGAAAAAGACGAATACTTTTTTCAATTGTATTTTTGGCTTATCTCCTTATATTTTACTCAAATGTCAATTGTAGAAACCTACATTTTTCATGTGTTTTCAATTTTTTTTGGTATCGGTCCACTTAAAAGTATGTAGAATGGGTACTCATTGAATGTGGAATTAAATTTAACATCCAAGGGAGGTTTATACTTGACATTTGAGTAAACCTTTACAAAGATGAGATGAAAATACACTTGGAAAAGGTAGTTTTACTTCTTTTTCTTTAAAAATTCACGTTTTGTTTTATTATTTTCGTAGAAGCCCCATTTTAGCCTCAAAATTCTCCCAATAGTTTTGAGTGCCCCAGAGGTTTTCGAGGATGTTGAATCCATATCTACATTCAAATTACAATTAAACTATGAAAAAATAAAATCTGACCAAGAATTGTATCGTTGGATTATAGTGAAGAAGGCCAAAAAGTTGAACATTTGAACTCAAAATCTTCTCATTAATATTTAATATATTTTATGGTGACAAATTTGACTGAAAGTGCTCAGAATTCTCGAGTAAGATGGGCCCATGGTACCTTATAAGTGATTTATTGAAAATTTTAGTTTTGTATACAAAAATTTTGATTGACCCCAAATTTTGAAGAAGAAGAGGGAGACTACTATTCTTCCTCACAAAGACCAGGGGGTGGCTGGAGAAGAATAGGGATGGAAAACCACTGAATAACAATGTTTTAAAACTCTGACTCCAACACCGACTCAGCTGAGGGTCGGGTCCAACTTTGACTCCAACTCAGTATTGACTCGGTCGGCTCGATTTCAATGACTCAGTCGTTGTAAAAAATATATTAAATAGTTATTTTTTTTATATAAAAAAACATAATTTTAAAGATTTTCATTCATGTTTCCAAACACACAGCATTAGAATATAGATTGAAGACAACATATGATCAAAGTAGGCTCATGAATATGTCCATTATATCAAAATGGCACCCATTGCACTGTCCAATACATACATGATCAAAACAAAAACACATAACCAAGGAGGCTAGAATTGGACTCTACAACAAAATTAAACTGTGACTAGTACTGTTGGCTAGTAGCTACTGCCAGAGGAGCCCAGATCATGTGGATCAATCTCTAGATCATCATTAGAGTCAGACAAGGGGCCCCATGGCTCCTCACCATCATCATCTCCAACTGCCACTGTAGAAGTGGTAGCACTAGCAGGTTGTGCAACAGATGTAAGCTGAGATAGATGAGATATGTCATTGCCCTTTTGTCGTGGCTGAGCAAAGTAAGCGCCTGCAATTGGAGGACTTGCTAGCTGTGAGGCTGAGGCAGGTACAAGTGGATCAGGATATGCATTCAACTGAACATCATGTTCGAGTGATGCCTCCCCCTGTAAATCCAAATCAAGATCCTCATCAAAATAAAACTCCGCTGGATGACTCTCCACTGCCCAATCTGATGTTGGATCAATGTCTTCCAACACAATGGGATTTAAATCAAGTCTTTTGTTCAACAATTGGTTGCGCCTAAGCCAAAGGTTGTACTGGACATAGACTAAATCATTTAACCGTTTTTTATCCAAACAATTTCTCTTCTTTGTGTGAATCCTCTCAAAGACAGACCAATTGTGCTCACACCCAGTAGCATTGCAAGTTTGACTCAAAATACGAATTGCAAACTTCTGTAATTTAGGACAATGGCAACCAAAAGCCTCCCACTATTGTGCTGCAAAAAACATAGGAGTGTAATGAGTTTGCTCAACAAAATTACAAATTATATCCAACTTTCAAACTATAAACGATTTAACAAAATTTTAAAAAACTATTAAGAATTTGAAAATTGAATTTTTGTTTACCTGGCTCATTTGCTTCTCTTGCAATCTTTGCTAGGTTCTTCTCAAAGGTACCCGAGGCATTGGTGAAGGTTGTGACCTGTCGGTGCATCTCCAACTGATCAGACTCCAATGGGATCATGCAATCAATGCAGTCAATCAATCCATCTCTAACCTCCCCCCACAAAGCTCCTGTCTCCTTAGCTTTATAATGATACCGTGGGTTCAAAAAATACCCAGCTGCATGTATAGGGCAATGGAGTTAATTGTTCCATATTTCATCAATGATTGCGTAAATGGGCCCATACTTAGCCACTTTATCCATGTATGCCCTCTTTATTTTCTCCTTTGCTTGATCCATAGCCTCATAAATGAAGCCCATAGCCAATCTTTCCCCATCCACCAACCACAACACCTTAACCAGTGGCTCAGCAAGCTTCACAATCTCTGCTGCCTTTCTCCAAAATATTTCTTCATTAACTTTATTTTTCAATTCCTTTCCTTCCAGTTTGTGAGACCACTGGCTTTGATTCCATTCTTCACTGGAAAAAATCTTTTGCAAGTTTCTATGTTGTGAAAGCATAAATTGCAATGTCAAAAAATGAGTAGCAAATCTAGTGATGGCTGGCCTAATAATATCCCTGCCCCCAGTGTGTTTCCTCATGAGGCTCAAAATCCATGAATGATTGTAGATAAATTTTGTTATGCTTTTGGCATGATCTACAGTGTTTTTGACCCAATCTAATTTTCCAATATCCTCAAGTATGAGGTCTATGCAATGTGCAGCACATGGGATCCAAAAGATGGTCTGGTGTTTTTCCTCTAACAGATTACCAGCAAGAATATAATTAGAGGCATTATCTGTGATGACTTGAACAACATTAGCCACCCCACCTCCTCAACAACTTCATCCAATAGCTGAAACAACAATTGCCCATCTTTTACCTTATCAGATGCATCAACTGATTTTAAAAGCATGGTTCCCCGTGGGCAGAAGATAAGAAAATTTATGATGGTACGGTTCCTTTGATTAGTCCATCCATCTGACATGATGGTGCATCCTGTTCTTGCTCATGAGTCCTTGAAATCTTTCAAATAGTCATTAATGGATGAAATTTCTTTCTGAAAACAATACTCCCTTAGCTCATGCATAGTAGGGCCTTTGAAAACTTTTCCAGCAGCATGTATGGCATCAAACATAGGCTCATAAATATGATGAACAAGAAGCATTGAAGGGGATATCAACATCATACTACCATCTAGCTATGTAATCGCAAGCAGTCTCCATCAATTCTTTCTTCCAATGGTCATTTAAAGTGGGCTGCATTTGACTTCTACTAGCTTGAGGACCATGTGCATCTAATGGAGAGAAGGGAGTGAAATAACTTTTGATATTCATATCACCCTTTTTCATTCTACCCTTTCCCTTTTCTTGAATAGATTCAAAAGAGGGAGGAACATATCGGAAGGGGTTGGATGCATTAGTAGAAGGGATAGAGGAAGAACCCTCAAAATCAACATGGGGGTTGGTAGCCATCATTTTTTGTATATTCCTCTTCCTCCCAATTTCAGCCTCTAACTCTTTCTGCCTAGCCTTATCTTCTTTAAACTTCTCAAAGCTGGCTAACAATTCCTTCCTAATCTCCCTAATTTCTGGTGAGGTACATGGAGTAATTTGGCCTCTAATCCCTGCCAAGTGTTGTTTCAGCTTATTAATGCCCCCAGGACCTTCCTTAATTTTCCTATGGCAAAAATTGCAATGCATTTGACTTTCAACCATTTCAACATATGCCCAAGAAACATCTTTCACTCTAAGTGCCATTTTTTGACTTGGAAATTAAAGCAAACAATCTGAACATGAAAAAAAAAAAAAAAAAAATTGATTCAATGTTCATTTCTTTCACAAAAAACTCTTTAGGAAAAAAAAAACTCCAGCTACAATGCTTTCCCAAGACTCCTCACTACTGCTCCAAAAACAAACTCAAAAACTCAAAAACTCTCACTAAAATTCTCACTCAAATACATGAGATGGTTGTGGGAGAATGAGAGGGGTTGAGTGGGTTAAATAGGGTTTGGGGACCCCAAAGACCAACAAAACAAAAACTAAATTCATTTGGAGTCCCCCACAATCAGCAAATAATAAAAAAAAAATTGAAAATCACGTTTTTTTAAGTGCCCACGCCGCGGTACGTAACCCGGCCGGGTTGACGGCCAGCTCGGTATTAACCCTGTCGGCTGAACCAGTTACTTGGCTGGGTTGAATTTTCCAACCTGGCTCGGACCAACTCTGTCGAGTCGGTTCTGAGCTGTCTGTTTTTTAAAACACTGCTAAATAATGGAGTAGAGGAGGAAATACGAAATGAAAAGAGGGAAGTTTGGCCATAACAGTTCAACCTAAGAATTCTTACATTGTTTTTATGGTTACTTTTTTATTCAAATTATGGTGAACTTAGTGGAGACTAAAACCAGATAAGGAGACAAAATTTAAAATGTCTTTAAAATAAATTAAGTTAATTTTAGTGATTGTATAATCTCATTGAAACATATAGTTGTAATTAATTAATTAATTATAAGTACTATTTTTATTTTTTTAATGGAAACGGTTACAATTTATATTATAAATACATCGTGTAACAATATTTTAAGTTAATTTTAGTGATTGTGTAATCTCATTAAAACATATATTTGTAATTAATTATAAGTATTTTTTTTTTAATAGAAATGGTTACGATTTATATTATAAATACATCGTGTAACAATGAGAAGATATGTTCAAAAGTTTTTGAATAAAAATATTTCTGGGATTTACTACCTTGGAAAAAATAAGTATTGAAGGGCTATTAAATTCCTAGAAAACTATTAGTATAAATCCTTACATATGAGCATCAAAGTAATTTAACTTTAGAAAACATTAAATAAACCTTTATATATTGTCGATTTAACTATAGATTCACCCAATGTTGAGTTCCTTTGAGTTTCCCCATTTCAAAACATAATTCTTTGTACTTGATTTACTTGGCCTTAATTAACTAAAACCTCTTCCACTAGAATGGAGGAGCCCATCTGTGACTAATCCAAATTTGCAAACTGTAATAGACCAGTCGCAATCCAAGTAACTATTCAATGACTGGATTTTTCTTTCATTCAATAACACGAGAGACAATTCATGCCCGTAGCCATTTCAAACTTCGGACTTGATTTCTAAACCTTACTATAGGTTGAGATCATAACTACCAGAGGTAACCCTCAAAACTACATAACCATCCCTGGGGGCTGCTATTTGTCCAGCCCTTGCACTCATGTTCTCGGCCATTGTCCAATAACCATGGCCATTCCTATGAATATCATGATCTTCCGTGCAAGGGATTCTAGACGCTCTCTCCTCTTTTTGACCAGGCAAGCTATTACGCTATTCTACATAATTGCTGCGTAGGCTTTCATCATTACTCTTCCTCTACAAATTTGCAACGCAGAGACACCACCATACATGTGCAATGGCCATAACTATACAAAAGGGAGTAAATTTGAGAGCAATCTGAATACGGTGTTGAATAATCTTGTTGAACACACTTCCCAAACAGGGTTTAACATTTCTGTGTATGGCCAAAGCCCTGACCACGTATATGGCCTTCTGCAGTGTGATGGAGACGTGACAGCCCAACAATGCTACAATTGCTCGCAAAAAGCAATCGCTGCCCTTCGACAAGTTTGTGGGAATGCCATTGGGGGTAGAGTTTGGTTAGAAGATTGCTACTTACGTTATGAAAGAGGTAATTTCATCGGTCGACTCGATTATATTGCTGCAAAATATCGTTACATTCCACTGAATGTTTCGAGCCCTGGTGTCTTTAACGCGGCTCTTGAGAGGCTACTTAACAAATTGTCAGGTGAAGCAACATCTGGATCTGGATTATATGCTTCCGGATCAATTACAGACTCGTTGTCTCGAAACATTTATGGTACGGTCCAGTGCTGGAAAGATATATCTCCTGACGACTGCACCAGATGTCTATCATCCACAATGAGTAATATAGTCACATATTATGCTGGATGTCAAGGAGTTGAGGCTTATATTGGAAGCTGCAAAATTCGCTATGAAACATACAGTTTCTTTGGTTCCCCCTCTCCTGCACTGCCCTCCCCTGCGCCTACGGACAAAATACCCATAATTTTAGGTGCTGTGGGCGGCTTGCTTCTCGTATCGTTTGTGTGTCTGTTCGCATACGGGAGAAGATTGAAGTCTGCCATATTTCGAAGACGACCCCAAGGTATCGGATCTCGTAACTTAAATATAGCAAAATATATAGAATGGATCACTATAAAATACGAGTCTGTCATGCATTTTGATCAATAAATCGTTGTTGAATTTTATACAAAATAATTCTGAAAATTTAGAAGTTTATAATTTTTTAAACTATATATATAATATTTTCTGACATAGCTCTGTATTTCCATTGTATAGATGATGGACAATTGGAGAGCCACGTACTTAACAATCGACAAATATTGTTTAAGAAGAAAACATTGGTAACTGCTACAGCAAATTTTCATGATGATAACAAGCTTGGGGAGGGAGGATTTGGGTCTGTATACAAGGTAACATACGCTCATTAGAAAGTTTCTGCTTGTTTATGAAAAAATATCTTGAATTATACTAGTCGCCGGGCAGATTGCTCATGTATTTTGATGGAGAGAGCGAAAAACGAACTGCTTCACAATAAATTACATTTTCTAACTAAAATTTCTTAGCAGGGAACTACTCCCGACGGAAGACAAATAGCTGTGAAGAAGTTGTCCTTAAAATCTAGGCAAGGAAAGAAAGAATTTTTTAATGAAGTGAAGCTTGTCGCCCAAATTCAGCATAGAAATCTTGTGAACCTACTAGGCTCTTGTGCAGAGGGATCAGAAAAGTTTCTGGTTTATGAGTACTTACCAAATAAGAGCCTCGATAGATTCCTATTCGGTGAGCCAACTCCATTTCATTTTTCTATATTATAAAAAAAATCAATTAAGTATATTATATATGTAAATTAAATTTTGGGTGTTGAATGGGTGGTGGCATGCATGGACACAGATCCAAACAAACGGGCCGATCTTGATTGGCAGAAGCGTTACAACATTATCTTGGGAGTAGCTCGTGGGCTTCTGTATCTTCACCAGGATTCTCAACTGCGGATTGTTCATCGAGATATCAAAGCAAGTAATATCTTGTTGGACGACAAACTTAATCCTAAGATAGCAGATTTCGGCTTAGCCAAACTTTTTTCTGAAGATGAAACCCACGTCAGCACGAGAGCGGCTGGAACTCTGTAAGATTTTCACGCATCACTCTATTCTGAGACACTGTATTTGAGTTTTCACTGTTTTTTTGTAATTGTACCTTTTTGAAACTCTCCCTCTCTTAACGGCACTTTTTAGTCGAGCCTGCTTATGCATCCTTGAAATGGTCGAGCCTGCTTAAGCATCCTTGAAATGGATGCAATTGACATTCTTGAAATCGATTTAGCTGTTGAGTTTTCACTGTTTTTTTGTAATTGTACCTTCTTGAAACTCTCCCTCTCTTAACTGCACCTTTTGATCGAGCCTGCTTACGCATCCTTGAAATGGATGCAATTGACATTCTTGAAATTGATCTAGCTGTTGCTGTCTTTCATATATTATTGAAATTTATAATGGATATAAAAATATTGTCTTTATCGAAGATACTTTTATCTTATTATCCAGCTCAAACGGTTTCGTTTCGAAATAGCTTTCCTTCAATTTTCGTTACTGAGTCTTTGCCATTGTAATTTGAATGTGCAGGGGCTATATGGCACCGGAGTACGCTCTGTGTGGGCAACTCTCTGTAAAAGCAGATGTCTATAGCTTTGGCGTTGTTCTTCTTGAAATTGTGACTGGACGAAAGAATTCGGCCTCTAATTTATCATCTGAAATGGAGATTCTCCTCGGATGGGTAAGATACTGTGACATTGTTTTCTGTGTAAAAAGATGCAGCAGTAAACATTTATTTATCCATAAAATTAATTAGTGCTATATTAATAGCCAACAAAGTTATTTATAAATAGACTAATAGGTTAGGTTTCCCTTTTAAGATGCATATTATTTTGGTAGATTAATAATTTATTAAGAAATATCTTAATAGTAAATTAAAATAAGATAGAATATTTCATATTGAGTTTAGAAGCAAAGTATTATTTAAATATAAACTATTTTACAATGATCAATACATTATTAACTATAACTTTTAGTATAATCAAGTATCACACATAACTTTTAGTATAATCAAGTATCACATATAAGATAACTAAGGCATTCATATGTTTCAAAATAGATGTTCATTAATCTCTAGTTCTTTGCAATATACTCAAGATATTCCTTATCAACAAAGTTTGTCTTTTGATGCAACTAGAGACTTTCTTCTTGTAGACATCATTATTTGCCAAAAGTCTATATAAAAGAACAACCATCACTTGAAATACATGAGTACCTAATTGTTTAGATACTCATATAATAGAATGTGGTATATGGTTCATTCAACTTCTTGATTAACTCCCCTTAAATGTGCAATTGATTCCATCGACCTTCCAAGAGCTAACTAGTGTAATGAATGCTCTCACTCTATGTTGACACTTGTCCCTTGAGTCTTAGCTCATTCTAACATACAAAAGAATGTGTATATAGGTTGTTGTCCCATAACATCCCCATGAGTCTAGAAGAAATATATGGTCAACTCATAACAAATTCAATTGACACATAACCCATTTCTCCTAGAGTTAAGAAAGTTCCTATATAGGTGAACAAACTCCTCCTTCATAGAAATAAAATAAGTGGTCATTTTAGGGACTCAACTTAACTATGCTATATGGATATGCATTAGCTAACGTCAAGCTTAAGCAAGACAGAATGGTTAGTTTGACTTATATGCCTAAGAACAAGGATGCACATATAAACATTCTAGTTAAGTTGCACTCACCTATTCACCATAAAGACTACACCTCTCAACTTGGATGCATTATAACTAAGGTCATTTAGTTGTTGTCTTGGGCACACCACTACATCATCAATTCAACTTGGACACACCAAATAAGTTATCAACTCAAATACACAAAGATATCCATCTCAATGTCAACACATCATGTACATTATCAACTCAAACACACCAAATAATCTCACCATCAATAGATCTTTTAACACTACTTTGCCAACACTCATACATGTTGGCTGACTATCACTTTGGAGGAACACGAATAGTTGCATCCACTTAGTGATCATTCAAACTTCAAATCAACAACTCAAGAATGACATACACTATGCTAACATTCCAAGAGCTTTCTTCTGAAACAATAGCCAAGTAGTGGATATCTCATATTATCTTCCAGTATGACAAGCACACTACTTCCATGCACTTGATATGGAACTTCTTCCCTGCTACTCTAGAGATGCTACTATTAACTTCTTATTCATGTGTCTCACATGCCATTTTGGATAAGCACCCACAAGAAATGGATTGTTAACCTGTCTTCTGACATGCGTTGTGACCATCCCAACTTGGTCAGTGCTTCCTCTATTTACTACTTTTGAGATCCTGCACTCAATAGCATAATAACATTAAATAGTGGTTTGGTTTCACCCATGTCATAACAGAGCATCAACACTTACACAACACAGAAGCATGATTTATTTCAATTTATGTTTTTTTGTTGCAATTATCAAATATAAATGATTTCATTATATCTATTAATTTTTCAAAATATTTCAAAATTTATAATAAAAATATATTTAAAATTGAAATGATACTTACATAATTCCTCCCCATCAATTCCTCCGCATCATAAGTTCTCATCTCACGGGTCCCTAGCTAAAAAAACCATATCCTAAGTCTCTTTGGAAATTTCTCACACTAATTCACACACAATTTGGCACCAAATATCATTAGCAAGTGCCGTTATGCAACTTTCTATCCATCATTATATCAATGCCATATCTAAAAATTTCATTGCAATTAATTTTCTTTAATCTACACACTAACAAGATGAACAACAAATATCTGAGCATCAACGTGCCAATGAATTCACTGATCTCACTGATACCTATGTCAGCCATGCTTATCATTTGGGGCATGCCTCATCTAAATCATTTCAAATAGTTGGAGAGAATCTCCTCATATACATTTAAATTTAACAATATAAAATTTGAAAGAAAATTATTTTAGAAAAAATATCTACTTGCCTGAAATTAAAGATACATTCAAATAGTACAAATAAAAATTACTCATTCTATCATTCATTGTATTTCCCCTCAGCAATAATGTATCTAAATAAACCATATATATTAAAATAAAAATTACTATTCTAACCTTCTAAATAAACCATATGTATCTAAATAGTGTATTTAAGATTTTGGATCATGTTATTTAGTTCATCAATAAACAATTTAGTTGAAGTATGAGATTATGTGTTTAAGTAATCTATTTTGGCATGAATTCATGTATTGACATTTATACTAATTTTTCATAAAACTAAATTGAACCGAATCTTATGAATCTCTTCGTCATCATTTATAAATATTTTATGAAATGCAGGTGTGGAATTCGTACACCAGAGGAAATAGCGTGCAAATTATTGATCCAACAATCATTGAAACATGTAATGAAGAGCAAGTCGTGAGATGCATTCATGTTGGCCTTTTGTGTACACAAGCTGATTCATCACTTCGTCCACTAATGGCTACAGTTATTTTGATGCTTTCAACTGCTTCCACGACGCTTCCAGATCCCACAAGGCCTGCTTATGTAACCCCAAATACCCATTCCACCAATTCCCACGTCGGCCTATCACATTTGTCGGCATCTCATATTCCTCTGCCTCTTCTTCCATCGAACGCCCCTACTTCTATTACTATATTGACACCTAGGTAATGCAAATTTTGCATTTCTAGACATCTTGGTATAAATAATGGAGTGATGGAGGTCACTTTTCCCTTCCACTTTTGGAGAGAGAGTCAAACAGTTTCGTTTCGAAATAGCTTTCCTTCAATTTTAGTTACTGAGTCTTTCCCATTGTAAATTGGATTTGCAGTGGGTATATGGCACCAGAGTACGCTCTGTGGGGACAACTATCTGTAAAAGTTGATGTCTATAGCTTTGGCGTTGTTCTTCTTGAAATTGTGACCGGAAGAAATAATACGGACTCTAATTTGTCATCTGAAATGGAGATTCTCCTCGGATGGGTAAGATATTGTGACATTGTTTTCTGTGTAAAAAAATGTAGCAGTAAACATTATTTATCCATAAAAATAATTAGTGCTATATATATATTGATAGCAAACAAAGTTATTTATAAATAGATTAAGTTTCTCTTTTAAGATAAAACTATTATTTTAGTATATTAATAATTTATGATAACATCATCATGAGTCCACTCCTAAAACATTCGATTGACACATAACCGATTTCTCCAAGATTCGTTATCAAATTTGATGAATTTTTGCTTTATAATTCTTAAAGTGATTGATCCATCATAAGGCTAATATATGAGCCTCACTTTTTACAATGTTGAGTATTATCATTTAAATAAAAGATGTGTATATGTCTTTATAACATCATCATGAGTCCACAAGCAACATATGGTCCACTCCTAAAACATTCGATTGACACATAACCGATTTCTCCAAGAGTTAAGAAAGTTCTTATATAGGTGAACAAACTCCTCCTTCATGGAAATAAAATAGGTGGTCATTTTAGGGACTCAACTTAACTATGCTATATGGATATGCATTAGCTAAGGATGCTTAAGCAAGAGAGAATTGTTAGTTTGACTTATATACCTAAGAACAAGGATGCACATATAAACATTCTAGTTAAGTTGCACCCACCTATTCACCATAAAGACTACATCTCTCAACTTTGATGCATTATAACTAGGGTTATTTAGTTGTTGTCTTGGGCACACCATTACATTATCAATTCAACTCCAACAAACCAAATAAGTTATCAACTCAAATACACAAAGATATCCATCTCAATGTTAACACATCATGTACATTATCAACTCAAACACACCAAATAATCTTCATACCGCTAAATATCACCATAATGGATCTTTTAGCATTACTTTGCCAACACACAAACATTTTGTGATTGACTATCACTTTGGAGGAACACAAATAGTTGCAACCACTTAGTGATAATTCAAACTTCAAATCAACATCTTAGGAATGGCATACACTATGTTAACATTCCAAGAGTTTTCTTCTAAAACAATAGCCAAGTAGTGGATATCTCATATTATCTTCTAGTATGACAAGCACACTACTTCCATGCACCTCTAGAGATGCTACTATTAACTTCTTATTCATGGGACTCACATGCCATTTTGGATAAGCACACACAAGAAATGGGTTGCAAATCAATATCAACTATGGTTTTGTCATTGGAGCATATGTCACCATATGAACACATTAGGGAAAAGATATGTTGTGCTTTTGTCATTGGAAAATTGGAAATTGCACGAGCAAGCCTAGCATATTTTTTTTTACCAAACAATGCTTAACCTATCTTCTGACATGCACGCCTAGCGTAATGTTTTTTACCAAACAATGCTTAACCTATCTTCTAACATGCGTTGTGACCATGCCAACTTCGTGAGAGCTTCCTCTACTTGCTACTTTGGAGATCCTGCACTCAATAACATTAAATAGTGGATTGGTTTCACCCATGTCATAACAGAGCATCAACACTTACACAACACAGAAGCATGATTTATTTCAATTTATGTTTTTTGGTTGCAATTATCAAATATAAATGATTTCATTATATCCATAAATTTTCAAAATATTTCAAATTTTATAATAAAAATACATTTAAAATTGAAATGATCCTTACATAATTCCCCATCATAACTTCTCATCTCACAAGTCATGAACTAAAAAACCATATCCTAAGTCTCTTTGGAAATTGCTCACACTAATTCACACACAAATTGGCACCAAATATCATTAGCAAGTGCAGTTCTGCAATTTGCTATCAATCATTATATCAATGTCATATCTAAAAAATCGATTTGAATCAATTTTCTTTAATTCAGAGACTAACAACCTAAATAACAAATATCTCAGCCGTCAACTCTCCAATAATTTCATTGATCTCACTGATATCCATGTCATGAACACTCCATGTCATGGACACTCCTCCATAGCATTAGACAAGATTGAAAGCCATGCTCATCATTTGGCCTATGCCTCATCTACCTCTCTAAAATTAAAAATACATTCAAATAATACAAATAAAAATTACTCATTTTAACCTTCATTGTATTTCCCCACTAATGTATCTAAATAAACCATGTGTATCGAAATAAAAATTACTTATTTACTGTATTAAATCAGATGTATGTAAACAAAAATTACTCATTTTAACATTCACGTATTTCGCTTTCAGCAATAGTATATCTAAATAAATCATATGTATTAAAATAGTGTATTTAGGATTTTTGGAACTCATTAGTTTAAATTGTGAGACTCATCTGAATATTCCACTTATTTTTTATGGTACTGAATCAAAAATACATTTTAACTATCAAAAAAAATCACGATCTTACGGAAAGTTGTTTCATCTAAATAACTTAAAAGCCAAAACTTAAAATAATTAAACTATATATCTATCATATTTATAACCTAATCCTGAGTGATAGGTTTCTTTATTTATTTATTTTATGCACACTTTGAAATTTCATTTATTTATGTATTATAATGTTTGTTATTTTATTTATTTATATATTATAATGATCGTTATTAAAATAATTGTTAATTTTTTTTTTAAAAATTTGTATGATAAAATTGAGAATAACACTGGAATATAGTTATTGGTAATTTTTATGGTTATTAAGAAAGTGAAGGATGAAAGACATTTTCTTTTTGAATGTCCTCTTACAAAAGTCAAAAATATTTTATTATATTTTTAACTTGATAGTAATTAGTGGTGCCTTTATTTATTTATTTTATACATTTTTTCTTTATTTTATTTCTAAATATATTATAATGATTGTTATTAACATTGTTGTTAAAATTAAAATATTCTTGTATATTAAATTTGAATATAATACTTAAAATATTATGGAATATAATTATTGGCTATTCCTATGATTATTGAGAAAGTGAAGGATGAAAAGCATTTTCTCTTGAAATGTCCTTTTATAAAAGTAAAAAATATTTTAGAAATAATAACTTTCATTTTAAAAGACATTAGTAATGTTATTGATTTTTATAGTTTGTAAATTCATGAAACCCATATTGATAAGACATAGTTTATGGTTACCAAAAATAAGAACATTAGTTATCCTATTTTTTCAAGTTTTAAATATTTAAAGTGAGTTGTGTGTGTTTGTCAAAAAGTAAAAGGTGGTTTCAAACCCATAGTTTGTGAAGCCTATGGTATTATCTCATAGTATTTGGAAATATGAAATAGCAAGGCAAATTAATTATTTAAACAATGAACTCACATGATTTTTTGAATAAACATGTCTTTCCGTGGAGGGGTATGATAATGTATAAAAGGAAAACACATTGAAATTAAATGTATGTAAGCAAAATTTTATTTGTGGAGTGAATGCTTTGTCTTGGCATTTTCATTACAATTTTTTTCTAGGATGCTTCAAATGATGAAATTGGCATTTTCATTACAACTTTTTTCTAGGTTGTTGATCCGAATTCGATACTCAAAAAATTCCATGATTGGTAAGAATGAATGACCTCTAAATAATGGCAATTTGCAACCAGCACGGAGGAACGAGGACCTTCGGTCAAAGCGCGCTGACCGTTGGCCCATGGAGACATTGCATGGCACAAAAATGGAAATTAGGAAGCTCAGATCCGAAAATGGAGGTTGTTTCTGATACGCCATTAGCACCAATCACGTATCGCTAGTTAAAACCCCTCGAGAAGGAAAGACCCCGAGCACTCGGTCACAAGGGAAACCCGAAAACCGTGGGAAAGCACTAAAACTGACAAGGCCAGTCCCATGCTCAAAACTGATGGAATATCAGAGGCATTTCGGGCAGTAAGCAGGTTTGGCCAAGGACCCAGCAATTCCATACACTGAGTGACGGGTCTCCAGCGGGGAGAAAGAGAAGCTGCTTACATCACAGACTAACAGTCGAGCAACTCAACTGTGCGATATAAACGAAGACCGTAGGATCTGGGGGTTCCAAATCAATGGGGAAAGTTCAACCCGATGGATGACCGGATCCGAGGGAGAAATAAAATATGGCGCATAAGATTTGAAGTCCAATTTGACCAATGAATCGACAGAAGGATCTGTTTTGCAAGCATCTGGGAAATAACAGAAAAAACGATCATTTAGGAAGAACTGACACTCAGTTCGCAAGGAGACAAGTGGCCACCTCTCTGTGAAGCATTACGTAGCAATGATGATGCAGGGCAGAGAATTCCCAGCGGACAGAGGCAGGCGATCCAGAGAGCCGGGAAGCCGAAACGAACAGTCGGGGAATGAACTAGCTTTAAAGCCACGATCTAATAGAGACAGGACAGAGACAGTGAGGCAAAGAAGCAGTGAAGAAGCCAAAGGCTGAGAGACACAAAAAAGAGAGGCAAAGTTGCAGAGGGTAGAGAATCTGAGCTGACCATCAGAGTAAGGGCATCATCGAGCAGACAGAGATAAATTGAGGTCGAAATTCGGTAAGGGGAGTCTGTGAACTCTAAGGAATTGGGAATTCCAAGTTCCATCCTACTGATCATCCTCCGTCAAGTGAGACTCAGATTGAGCTCCTTATTGTAGGACTTTGCTTTAAAAACATAATAAAAAGGTCACCACTGAAGGTTAGACCAGGAGACGTAGCCTAGGAGGATTGGGTGAACTCCTTATTAAATTTTGTTGTGTTTATGTTTGCTTACTGTGATCTCTTACTATTTCAAGTGTGTGTATTTTGCAATCTTATCGATCTATTGCACAAGATAACATAGACACACACACCAACACATGAGTCTGTAATACCTTAATTAATTTCCTGAGGTCACCTAAGGGTGATTTTAGATCAAGTGGTATCAGAGCTATAGGTTGTTAAGGTTAGACAAGCTTGTGCCAGATTTAGCTGTTGAATGCTAAATAGATCAAAGCTCAAATTAGGAGAAGGAAAGTTAATCGAAACTAATCTTGAAATTGGAAGAGTCTATCCTCAGAAGACAATGTCGGAGGAAGGTTCTGTGGGCCCAATCCCTCAATTTATAGATAGTTTCCTAGCCATGAGATCCATGGTAGAGGAAATGTATAAGGACTTTAGAAAACATAAAGATGAAGATTCATTAGCTCCAAACAAGGCAAGGGAGATGAAGAGTCTCTCCTCCATGACCACTCAAAAGGCAAGGGGAAAGAAGAAAGCTTTCTCACACCTCCTAATAACCCTGAACATAAAAATAAGACATCTTTGATTAAACTAGATGTTAAATTTGATTTACCAATATATGATGGAGAGTTGAATGCAGAAAAGCTGGACAATTGGATCAGACAAATTGATGTTTATTGCAGAGCGTAGAGTATCGAATCAGACAAGAGCAAGATTCAGATGGCCAGGCTATGCCTTGGGGGCACTACCTTGGTTTGGTGGGAAGGTAGGACCCAAGCTGACATGAAGAGACATGGTAAGACTCTTTTTGTCTGGAGTGAATTTGTTTCTGCAATCAAAAAGCAGTTCTATTCGTTGGCCTACATGTAGCAACCCATGATGAGTTGGCAAACTCTTCGTCAATTGAAAGGGAAAAGTGTACAAGGTTACACCCAAGAATTTAGGAAGAGAGCTTTGATTCTAGGAATCTCATTAGACTCACCTAAGACTCTGTTGAAGTACATCGGTGGCCTACACAGCTACATGAGGCACACTATCCTCATGTTTAATCCCACTAGTATAGATGAGGTATTTGTTCAAGCTACACATCTAGAAGCTAGAGGAAAGAATGGGAACCCAGAACTTGGGGGATCATCCAAGCCCATTGCAAGCAAGAATAAGGAGAAAACAAAATAGAAATGGAAAGAGAGGAAGGCCAACACTACACAGAAAAGCAAATCTTCATGCACTCACTATAAGAGGGATGGGCATGATGATGAGTATTGTTGGATTCTGCATCCAGAGCTGAGACCTAAGAAGTTCGAGGGCAAGAAGAAGAAGACTGCTGTAGTTATTTAGAAAGATTTGGGGTCGAAGTCAGGAGATGAAGCAACCATTGCAGCCACAGGTATAAAAGGTAAGAATTCTGAAGCATCTACTAGTAATTCTACACAATCTACTATTGATGAAGAAAATGAGAGAAAAAGACATGAGCTTTTCCATATTCGAGTTATTTCCAAACATCTAAAGATTGATATTTGTTTGATAGTGGCTCAAAAGTAAATTTAATTTCTGAAGCAATTGTGAAGATGTTGGGATTACTGACTGCACCTCACAAGAAACCATACCCATTAGGTTGGTTAAGTGATAAAGCACAACTACAAGTGACTAGACAATGCAAACTTAAGTTTTCTTTTGGGGCAGCATTTGTAGATGAGGTTGAGTTAGATATAATTCCTTTAGATATATGTGGAATTGTTTTAGGAAGTCCTTACTTGTATGATA
This sequence comes from Pinus taeda, assembly GCA_000404065.3. Taxonomy (NCBI): domain Eukaryota; kingdom Viridiplantae; phylum Streptophyta; class Pinopsida; order Pinales; family Pinaceae; genus Pinus; species Pinus taeda. The sequence goes on along the minus strand of APFE030411133.1, from coordinate 12,548 downwards.
GAAAAGCTATTTTCTATAGAGTTGAGAATAAGTATCTACTCGTTAAAGATGGAATTGAATACTTTATAAGAGCTCATAAGCTCAAGAATAATTATACTCTCATAAATTCAAGGCAGATGAAACGAATTGTAAATTCATGCAAACAATTTTTACTAATGGTTGTAAAGGGAAAAAAAAACTAATAAAACCAATGTATTTGAGTGTTGTGATGCTAAACGGCAAGCTGATTTAGAAAAAGTTGTTTCAGAGTATGATATCTTGTTTCAAGAACCTAAAGGTCTGCCACCCAAAAAGGAAATAGAACATGATATTAATTTGCAGCAAGATGCTCCATTGCCTAACATTGGGATGTACAGGATGTCTCCTTTAGAGAATGCAGCAATCAAGAAGTAGGTGCAAGAGTTGCTCGAGAAAGGGTTCATCAGACCTAACACATCACCATGTGGGTCACCAATCATTTTGGTGAGAAAGAAAGATGGCTCATGGAGAATGTGCATTGCTTACCGAGCAATGAATAAAATAACAATAAAAAATTGTTATCCCCTTCCTCGCATAGATGATCTATTTGATCAATTAAAGGAAGTTGTTTGTTTTTCCAAGCTAGACTTGCATAGTGGATATCATCAGGTCAAAGTTGCAGAAAAAGATGCATGGAAGACTGCTTTCAAAACAAAGCAGGGAATGTATGAGTGGTTGGTTATGCCTTTTGGATTAACTAATGCTCCTACTACTTTCATGAGAATAATGAATGATGTGCTTAGACCTTTTCTTGATGATTTTGTTATTGTATATCTCGATGACATTCTTATATTTAGCAAAACATGGGAAGAACATTTAAAGCATGTTAAGCAGACACTAGATGTTTTGAAAAGAGAAAAAATTTACGTTAAACTCTCAAAATGTGAATTTGGCAAAACATCTTTGAATTATTTGGGACATATAGTAGGGGTGGTGAATTGAAGATAGATCCCTCTAAGGTAGCAGTCATTGTAAACTGGCCTAAACCCAAATCTGCTACAAAAGTTAGGAGCTTCTTAGGAGCAGCACAATATTGGAGAAAGTCCATTTCTAAATTTTCCTTAATTGCAGCTCCCTTGCATGCTTTAACAGGATTGAAAAAGGTGTTTCAGTGGGGAGGCAAACAACAAAAATCCTTCGACACCTTGAAAGAAAAGATTAGCACAACACCAGTACTAGCACTACCTGATCTTCAAAGACCATTTGAGATCCAAACAGATGCCAGTGACTATGCTGTGGGAGCAGTGTTGATACAGCATGGGAGACCCATATATTATCATTCCGAGACATTTAATTCTACACTAGTTAACTATCCCACATATGATAAAGAATTGTATGCATTAGTACAGAGTGTGAAAAAGTGGAAACATTACTTAATGGGAAAAGAGACAGTTATACATACTGATCATCAACCACTTCAATATCTACACTCCCAGACTAAGTTGCAGTAATCAAGACACTATAGATGGATGGGTTTTTTACAACAGTTTCATTTAGTCATCAGATATAAAAAGGGCATACATAATAAAGTTGCAGATATGTTATCTACACCCATTATAAATGCATCTACTATACTTAAGCATAATTATGTATTTCATGAGAGCTACATTGAACAATATGCTCAAGATATGGACTTTAAATATGTATATGCAACTTTAAGTCAAGGAAAACGAGTAGAAGAATTGGATTATCACATTAAGGACCAACTCCTATATCATTGTGGGAAGCTATGCATTCCACAAACTGAAAGAGTAAAGATAATTTGAGAAGCACACACTTCTCTAATATTAGGTCAATTTTGGGTAAGCAAAACAGTTGCACAACTGCAAATATTTTTTTATTGGCCAGAAATGAACAAGACAGTTTCTAGATATGTAAGAGGGTGTACTATGTGTGCTAAAAGCAAGCCCAGCAATAGAAAACTAGGCTTGTACACTCCATTGTCGGTTCCTTCTCATTCTTGGGAAAGTGTTTCCATGGACTTTGTTGGAGGACTGCCTAAATCTAGGAAGGGTCATGATTATCTGTATGTTGTTGTGGATATGTTCAACAAAATGTGTATTTTGATACATTTTAATAAGCAGATTACAACTGAACAAACAGGAAAACCGTTCTTTCAACATGTGTGGGTTCATTTTGGATTGCCCACTTCCATTATATTTGATCGAGACAACAGATTTGTGGGAAATTTTTGGTCAATACTGTGGGAACTGATGGACACCAAACTGAAGAAAAGCATAGCTTTCCATCCACAAACCGATGGCTAGACAGAAGTAGTCAACAAGACAGTGATCCAGTTGCTTAGGGGATATTGCAAGAAGCATCCCAAGCTATGGGATGAACATTTGTGTTATGTGCGGCATGCTTACAACCGAGCCAAACATTCTTCCACACAAAGATCTCCTTTTGAGACTTGTTTTGGTTTCACACCAAGGTCTCCCTTGCATTTTGTCTTTGGTAAGGACACAATAGTTGAGGGACATAGCGATATGAACAAGGAAACTAGGTTCATTGAACAAATCCAAGAGATTCATCAAGTAGTATAGGAACAGCTAGAAAAGAGCTAGGCCAAATACAAGGCAAGGCATGATAAGGATCGGATGGAGCATAGTTTCCAAGTTGGTGATCAAGTTTGGCTGTATATCAGCAAAGACAAGATTTAAGGTGAAGGTAAAAAGCTAAAACCAATAAGGTATGGACCTTTCAGGATCCTTGAGAAAATTGGTGAGAATTCTTTTTGCCTTGATTTGCCAGCTTATATGCACATCTACTCAGTTGTCAATGCAGACAACTTGAGACTATTTGAACCTTCGTTAATTGAAGACCCTGAAGAGTAGAGTCAATTGCCTTCTATTGATGACCTGTTACCTGAATATCTTAATGAATTGTAGGAAGACATAGTTCTGGACAGGGGTTCAAAACCAAGCAATGCAAAATGGATGGAGATTGAACAAGTGAGAAAGTTGTATCCTCACTTAGTCGATGCTTGAAAACCAACTTTTGGTGGTCCAAAAGCTTTTTCAATGGGAAGGTCGTGATCCGAATTGGATGCTCAAACAATTCCATGATTGGTAAGAATGAATGATAGACTTCAAGAAATCTTATAGCTATCAGAAATAACCTTTTAATAATGGCAATTTGCAGCCAGCATGGAGCAATGAGGACCTTTGGTCAAAGTGCGTTAACCGTTGGCCCATGGAGACCGCGCATGGTGCAAAAATGGCAATTAGGAAGTTCGGATCCGGAAATGGAGGCTATTTCTGATACGTGATTAGCACAAATCGCTGGGAAAAACCCTTTGAGAAGGAAATACCCCAAGCACTCGGTCACAAGGGAAACCCGAAAACTGTGGGAAAGTGCTAAAACTGATAGGGAGGTCCCGCACTCAAAACCGGCAGAATATCGGAGGCATTTTGGGTAGTAAGTGGGTTTGGTCGAGGACTCAATGATTCCATACATTGAGTGACGCGTGTCCGGCAGGGAGAAAGAGGAATTGCTTACATCGTGGACTAATGGTCGAGCAACTCAACCGTGCGAAATAAGCAAAGATCGTAGTATCTAGGGGTTCCAGATCAATGGTGGAGGTTCAACCTGATGGATGACTGGACCCGAGGGAGAAATAAACTATGGTGCATAAGATTTGAAGTCCGGTTTGACCAATGAATCGACAGAAGGATCCATTTTGCAGGCATCTTGGAAATAAATAAATAAAAATCGTTCAGGAAGAACTGACACTCAGTTCGTAAGGAGACAGGTGGCCACCTCTCTGTGAAGCGTTACGCAGCAATGATGATGTAGGGCAGTGAAGTCCCAGTGGGTAGAGGTAGGTGATCCAGAGAGCCGGGAATCCGAAATGAACAGCCAGGGAATAAACTGGATTTAAAGCCACGAGCTGATAGAGATAGGACAGAGACAGTGAGGCAGAGAAGCAGTGAAGAAGCCAAAGGCCAAGAGACACAGAAAGAGAGGCAAAATTGCAGAGGGCGAAGAAGCTGAGCTGACCATCAGAGTAAGGGCAGCATCGAGCAGACAGAGACCAATTGAGGTCGAAATTTGGTAAGGGGAGTCTGTGAACTCTAAGGACTTGGGAATTCCAAGTGCCATCCTACTAATCATCCTCCGTCAAGTGAGACTCAGATTGAGCTGCTTATTGTAAGACTCTGCTTTGAAAACATAATAAAAAGGCCACCACTGAAGGCTGGACCAGGAGATGTAGCCTAGGATAATTGGGTGAACTCCTTATTAAATTTTGTTGTGTTTATGTTTTCTTACTGTTTCAAGTGTCTGTGTATTTCGCAATCTTATTGATCCATTGCACAAGATAACATAGACACACACACTAGCACATGAGTCTATAATACCTTCATTAATTTCTTGAGGTCACCTAAGGGTGATTTCAGATCAGTTGCTTCAAATGATGAAATTTTTTCACTAGTAGAAAATGAGAAGTTAGTGAGTAGATGACTAAAAAATTTAGTCACCGCAACTTTTCCAAGTGAAATACTACAAAAAATGAGCAATCTTAAGTGACCCAAGACTAACATAAATGACTAATTTACTCTTGTGCTAAAACATGACTCTCTAATAAGTAATACAACTAAAAATGACTAATGTGAGTTACTCATTTAAACTAAACTATGGCTAGCTTTTAATAGTGTGTTAATGAACTCTAAGTGAAGTTCCCTGAAAAAATGGGTTACCTACAACTACTTGAGTTTATTGATAGCATTATTCATAGATTTGAGGATATTTTCTACCTCCTTAAGGATTAGTAGATATTATCCTTATGTGTAAACCTCATGTCCCATTTCCCTCTTTATATGAGCATACTTGCTTATATTAAGGAGTTCTTCAATAATTTTTATTGATAGCCTTATGCTAAAATGATCACTCTTTGGGTTTTCAAAATCATTAGATATAGCCTTTGCTTAAAGTGACATCTTTTTGCTCAAAAATTAAAAAAGAAAATTTAACCCCAATATTGACAACATGCTCAAATTAAATAAATAAATAAAAACACACACACACACACACACACACACACACACACACACACACACACACACACACACATATATATATATATATACCTCAATAGTAGCAACATAAGCTACCATGGAAATTGGCATTTTCCGCTAATCTAAAATTAGCTTATGAAATTTACTTTCCTTCTACTCTTTTTCCTTTCCTTCTCACGTTGGGATAGAGTTCAATACTCTCTCTACATTGGATTCTACTACAAAATTCAGGAGGAGCTCGATCTTATTTATACATTGGATTCCACTGCAAAATTCCGGACAAAGGTGTGGATCAATTGTTCATAATGGATAGAGCTTGAAATCTCAGGAGAAAAAGGAAGGTGAGAAGAGTGGTGCTATGACCAATGGACATCAGTTCAAAACCTCAGGAGGAAATGGAAGGTGGGAAGGGCGGTGCTAATAGCAGTGGGAAGTCTTGTGAATTTGAAATCATAGGGAAGGAGGTGATTCCAAAGAAGAGTGATTTTTTCATAACACATTAGATCAATCTGATGAATTTATACAAACATCTAAGGAAGATATGGACATAATTATAAGCCCAGAAACCAAAGGAGGAGTGGGAAATTGACCCCAAAAAATTGGATATCATGAGTATTATGACCCAGGCAACATTTGGGATTGTTAAAATGTTAAACTTAGAGTAGCTATCATGCATGATGTTCTTGATGCAATGCTAGGTGAGTTTAATTTTTTCCTTTTGTATAACTGACAGGAAAGGGAGCACATCTTTTTTTAATGCTATAACCTTCAAGATTCTTATTTTTAGTCTCAATATGGCATTAGAGGATAAAAAAGGACTAGATTTTTCCTCGTTGATAGACTGGCCCAAACTATCCTTGAATCTGGATGGTATTGATGAATTGTTTAGCTTCTATTGTAGTAGCTTCTCCTAATAGGAATATGGCATCCCCAAAATGTAGCTGAGTGGTGGAATCAAAATATGAAGAGATCAAATATTGAAATGGATCAAGTGAGACTTCATTATCTTACTCCTTTGATAAGCTTTCTCAAAGTATCTGCTAGAATGATAAGAAACTAGGGACAAAAGGCAAGCATCTCTTAATCCTCTTAACACTCTGTCAAAATTAGAATGTTCCTCATTAACCAGAAGTACATAGGAAGCAATTGAGATGCATTCAAAAGTCCATTTCACCACTAAATCATTGAAACCAAAAGCCTGAATGGTTTTGATGAGAAAATTCCAATTAACCTTACCATATAGTGGAATCAAGGACAATTCATAATATATTTATACTCAACGGTTGTCCATTTTTTTCTTGGAGAATGAATATTTGTATTTCCATTAAGTCAACATAGTTGAATAAGCATCTATGGTAAGTTATTTGTCTTTCTAAGGCTATTTTTCTTACCGATGTTTATCCATTTATTTCTCAGAATTTTGTATTATGGCATTGTTGCCTATTTCTAAATGTACAAAACTCAGCTCTAATTGAGATTTATTATCACTGTGCATACCACTTTCAAACATGCTTGTAGATGCCCAACATGAAAATGCTTTAATCCTAGAAAGTTACAACGGTTGCCTTCTAGCTTCATTGGATATCCATAGCATGATGGTGAGGACTCCATCACTCCTCTGCTCTTCATACCACTTCAAACTGATATTGAATGAAGGTAATCTAGAGGTTTATACCTTTAATATTTGTCTTGGTTCCCTTTCAATTAATGAATTCCATCTACCTAGTTTGTGTCTATCACGTCTCTGACCCTTCTCCCTACATGACCAATCCTCGTCTTGCAGTGGATTGATCTCCCTTATTATTAATCTCATCTTTGTAAGAGATTTGTTTCACATTCCTTTAAATTCCATCATTAAGGAGGTGAGGAGGAACTTAAGGCCCTTCACTTACTTAATCACATTGTTAATCTTAATAGGCTCAAGGCCCAATTCTCTGACAATGGCTTGGTTGGCTAGCCAATCCACCAAATTATTCTTTGACTTCATTGTAAAGCCCTTCGAATACAACATATGTTTCCATCAGTGAACTACTTATCAACTCTGGTCGTCATGTTCAATATGATAATTAGACATTTGGAATCTATCTTATTTTTCAATCCTTTGGAATCCTTAAGATTTGATTAGGGTTATCCCCTTAACTAAGAAGTATTCTACCTCTACTAAGGATCTGTATTTCTTTGTTTGATTTCCCATAAAAAAATTCCCTGTAACGAAACATCTCACCCTCGAGCATGTAGTAAAGGGTAATATATTCTTCAGGGCTCATGATTTTTCAACAAGAGGCTTGAAGCCATTACAATAATACACTTGATATGAGCTCATCATATCACTTGTGGGAATTTAACTTGGGCAAGGAGGATAACTATCATTCCTCCTAACCACCCAAAATAAACCCAATTGACATTTGACTTCCTATAATATGAAGTCTATAATACATTTATATAGTTTACTAATAACCTATGATTTCCATGTGGGGTTGGTCATTTTCAAATTAGCTCATTAAATCATTGTTTCAAAGGGGAAACAATTCTAAACATTTCATTCCATGATTCCCATGCATCTTTTGCAAAATAAAATTGTGTCAAGATGTAATCATAGGTTTCTTCATCCCTTTAAAATCCGTTAGACCTAGTGGGTCACTGTACACTTCTTCTCTTCAAATTTTCTTGTGTAATTATTTTTCCCTTTGATTGTTATCCACTGAAATGCTGCAACTTTGGGCCACTTTTGTTATAGAAATTTTTGGGCACAGAAACCCCAATCATACATGTCCATAAACCAGGGGCTCCTAAGTCCCTAAAAGTGTTTCTTCATGCCCTAAAGGAACAAGGTTAGCTGATTACATCATCTCCCAAAAGTTCTCCACAGAAAACTGCTCAGAACTAGTCAAAACTGGACCATACAAAATGCCCAGTGCAAAGGGTGCGATGCATCTCACCTGCTCAGTGTAAAGGGTGTGATGCAAACTGGAAATCCCTTCTGTAGGGTGTGATGGGCGAGAGTGGACAAATGGTAGAGACATTTTGCAAGGTGGATGATCATGGAATCTTCCAGAAACTTCTCATGTGACACTTGCCTCTCTGAATTTACCCGGGGATGAGTAAGATATCATCAATCTCCAAGTGGAATCAAGAACTATCAGAGATAGGACACTAATCAAAATCCCAGAAGCTGACTCAACCCCCTGCAATTATCTATATATGGATCCCTCATCACAGAGATCCACGGGGCTAGAATCTTGTATCTAGTAAGGAAGTGTTGTTGGTTTCCTGGTGCAACATCATAGTGTTGGGTGATCTAAGCTTTTCATGAGGTGAAGAAGGGCTTTCATGATGAGAGGATGATGTTGGGTTAGAACAATTGGTTGTAATCCTCTTTTTTATTCTTGATATTAATAAAACTATTCAAGTTTTCCTCCACATTCTTGTATGTTTGATGATATATGCATTTGTGTGGTCAATACATATCTGGTCCTGTATTGCTTATGATTGTAGATCTCTATTCTTCGATAGTATTATGCTGCTTTGATTCCACAGGTGCTCTTTGAAGTTGGGTAGACGAAGAAGGAGCACCGAAGATCTATCAGAAGGGAGAGGAACCAAGCGAGGAACCAAGTGCAAGGCAGAGGTTGGTGTCCTTTGTTCCCCTCTTATCTACTTCTCATAAAGGAAAGCAAAAGTAGTTTTAGTTTATTTGTTTCTAAGATAGCTACCAATCTTAGTGGGACTAGCAGCTCCGAATGGACACTAGATTTCCCGATAACAAAATGGTGACTCTGTTGGGGAGCGAATAGATTTTTTTCTTGTCTATATTTTTTTGTTTTATAAACTTACAGATGGAGCCTGAAGTCAAGCCAACTAGCCTTCGAACTGCATTTGCTATGCAAGTACAAAGTAGATCAATGTTGCTTCAGTCTATCTCCGGGTTTTTTTTATAAACTGAACAATCAATTTGCAAACATTCTAATTGCCCTGGTGGTGGCTCTAGTAACCTCATTAGATCAACCCCTGTGATTTATATTTACTGAACATCACTTTCTCGGCCTAAATCCCTGAACTGAGCTGCAAACTGTGACCAAAGACCCAACCCAAATAGTCACAGAGATGAAGTGAAAGTGTCATGTTCAAGAGCGACTTGCTACCATAAAGTTTTCTTAGATTTTTCCCATTTTCCCGAGTCATTGCTGACTAGTACCTCCTTATTTTTTATCAAGATTGAGGAGGATAACATATGCTTGTTGTATAATTTCACCCTTCGAGTGAATCCATCACTATTTGATGTTTTAACGAGTCTAGCGAAGGTGAAACTTAGTCTTGTCTAGATGGACAAGTTTGTCACTATTTGATGTTTTTAATGAGTTTAACGACAAAGATTACTCGGTCCTTTTCATGTTTAGAGAGTTTGAAAAGGAACGAAAAGGAAACTCCACAAGTTCTTTTTCGTAAAATGATTTCTCAAGTCCAAAAAAGAGTAAAATAATACAAGAGAGATATCGTTTCCAATCCTTTAACGAGCTGGAATAGACAAGCGCTCGACAATCTTTTCATATTTATAGAGTCTGAAAAGAGCTTAAAGAGGACTCTATTTTGAGGAACAAGTGGTGTCTAGGGTAGCAACTAGTTCTGATGATGCTAGAACTTCTCAAAACATGTTGATTTATGTGAAGAGGTTGGCTAATGAGACCACTCATTGCAGTTGTTCCTTAAAAAGGGTAAAACAACCAAGTGAAAGCGTATGATCGGCCAAAGGGATGGTGGCGATGGGATGAAAAAAATCAAGGCTCATCTGACGAAAAGGTTGATAAAATGGCAATCACAAGGGTTAAAATGGAAATGGGTTCATTTTTACACAAGCTTGAACCATAGGGAACTATGCTTGGAGTCAGTTTCTTGTTTACACAAGCTTGAAACGAAAAACTATGCTTGGATTCAGTTTCATTTTTAGACAAGCTTAAAACAAAAAACTATGCTTGATATTGGTTTACATGCCCCCAACATGATGAAAGGGAGAGTCTCCTGTAACTAGATGGAAGTCGTTGTGGTGAAGCAGGACGGTTATCCAACTACTTTTTGGCTTCATCCATAAAGCGAAAAAGGTGAATGAGGTGATTCCCTTCACATAACCTACAAGGAAACTTAACTTTACCACTAAGTGCATGCCCCCCAAGCTTCATTACATTCACCTAAGTAGCCTACTTGCAACTATGAGGTGGATGGAATGAAGGTTCACTTACGAGATCAAGTGAAAGACTCGACTAGGATTTTACGAGATCTAATCAAAGACTCGACTTGGAACTTGGGACCTTGTTTCATTTTTTTTAATGAGCTTGACGCAAGACAAGGAACTCTGCTCATATTCCTTGTTTCATTTTTTAACGAGATTGACACAAGACAAGGAACTATTCTCATGGATCTGTTTCATTTTTTAATGAGGTTGACACAGTAAAAGAACTATCCTCATTTTCTTTGTTTCATTTTTTAACGAGGTTGACACAAGACCAGGAACAATCCTCATACCCTTGGTTTCATTTTTTTTAATGAGCTTGACAAGGGACAAGGAACTCTGCTCATATTCCTTGTTTCATTTTTTAACGAGCTTGACACAAGACAAGGAACTATCCTCGTTGGCCTGTTTCATTTTTTAATGAGGTTGACACAGTAAAATATCTATCTTCATACTCCTTGGTTTCATTTTTTAATGAAGTTGACACAAGACCGAGAACTGTCCTCGTGAACCTGTTTCATTTTTTAATGAGGTTGACACAGTAAAAGAACTATCCCCATACCCTTGGTTTTATTTTTTAATGAGGTTGACACAAGACAAGGAACTCTCCTCGAACCTGTTTCATTTTTTAATGAGGTTGACACAGTAAAAGAACTATCCTCATATCCTTGGTTTCATTTTTTAATGAGGTTGACACAAGACAAGGAACTATCCTCATAGGAGCTGTTTCATTTTTTAATGAGGTTGACACAGTAAAAGAAGTATCCTCATATTCCTTGATCACAACACATAAGAGGTCATGAAAGAGAGATCTGGTTCCAATGCCCCCAGTACATGATGTACAACATCACTGAATTGATCGTCAGTTGATGTAGGTACGGAACAGGTTTCCACATAATTAACTCGTGGCGAGGATGATACCATTGGTACAAAAGAACCATTTAGGGAAGATGGTTGACTAGGAGCCATATCTGGACCAGGAAATGAAAGCTGGTCAACGGTGACAATTTTGCCTTCACGCGGGAAACAAATCACTCGAAAGAGTGTTGAAATAATAGCTCCCATGTCATAAACATAGTCATGCCCTAGAAGTAAATTGTAATCTAATGGGCCTGGGACTACCATCACATTCAAATAAACGATTTTTCCTCCCAAAGTAATAGGTAACTGAGGGAGGATCCCTAATGGTTGACTGGTTCTTCTATTAAAAACCAGCATATTCTGGGTAACAGGCACAAGGGTGGCAAACCAAGTGTTGAGTCTTGAAAATGTCATTCATTTCCATTACACTTTCACTATTATGTCCATTATATCACCTCCATTTCACTACTATGTCACCACATTCATCCCACTTTCATTATCATTGGGCCACATTTATGTTTTTCCAAACTTTATTAATTCTAAGCCTTTTAAATGCATTTGCGGTTAAAAATTAGGAAATAATGTGCATATGCTTATACCTAACAAATGGGTTGAGATTGTTGACATGTGTAGGTTGAAAGGAAGCTTCTAGAAGACTCTTATGTGGCACTCTAAGGCAAAATTCGAATTTGAGTGGAAAGAATCATGGGATCATGAGGATATGTGTCACATCTCCTAATTGTATTGTGACTCTAAGAAGACATGTGTCTTATCAATTCCTATTTTGATTAGGACTCTAGAGGTAGAGGGAGAGATTGATGGACTCTCATTAATGAGATGGCTTCTCATCTTTTTGTATAAATAGGAAATCTCTCTCCTTCATTTGTTAGCTTATTAGTCTCAACTTAGAGCTTGGCTTGGTCTTTAGTTCTTTAGCTTGGAGTTTGTAGTTATTCCTTTATGACTTTTGAAAGCTTTGGAGAGCTTTATTTTACTTTGTAATTTTTAAGAATTTGAATAAAGCTTTGATGTTCTCAACATGGAAGGAGATGTGAAGTAGATATCATGGAGCACATTAGAATGTAAGGTAGAGTAGATTTCATTTTGTAAATTTTGCTTTGATTTCATTATGTCATTTGATTGCTTTCAAGTTTGATAGATTAGATTTTTCATTCATGCAATTTTAATTCATGCAAGTGTGTTCAACCGGTTGATTGTAGATTAGTAATGCACATAGCTTTTTAATGACTAATGACATGATGGAATTATCTTGTCCTTCTGCTGATTTATTTTCTTAGTTTTAATTCCAGCACTGTTTATTTCTTTCAGTTTTGTTTTGTTCATTTACTTTTCTGCAAGATAAATATTAGACTACTCATGTCATTTTCAGTTACCTCCTATAGCCAGAGCGAGTCGAATGGTGAGGG
>APFE030411129.1:167403-195691 GCA_000404065.3 Pinus taeda | reverse complement strand
GGTAACCCTGTCGAGGCTATGGACGCCTGCTGGTAGCAGAGGCTCTACCTACGGTAAATGAGCATATTTTAAATGACCAGCATAGCAGAGATGACCTCATTTTATCTTTAAAAAAGGGACCAAGTAATGGCTGGTGTAAATACAAGGGCTGAACCATAGGAAGTAAACGAATGGAATGCAGAAAGGTTGAAATAAAGTATCATTGATAGGATAAGACAAACGTACTCTATCTGTCCATAACAAAGTTTAGACTGACAAAAATTTTTCTGTTTCAGAAGTTGAAGTTCAATAGAAAGTCAGAGATAACTGGTTCTTCCCAGTGAATCGCCATTGTTGTGGTCACCAACAACCCCCCCTCTTTTACTTGATATTAGCAACAACACCGAGCAAATGGGGGACCCTTAGTAAAAAATTCATCAAATTCCCCTTGAATATTTTTGTTTTTCCTAGAATCTTATCGCAGCAAAGCAAAGGAAACACTTCTTTTTATAAGCGTATCAAACCACGAAGAAGCAATGCTAAACTCATTGCATCGCATTTACCATAAGCGCTCTTAATAGGAGAGGCTTAAGAAATCCCCGACGGCCGATGTGCGACGTCGCATATCACAGCAGCCGCATAGAGTAAGACGCAATGACTAATATCCGCGATGTGCGATTTGCGATTTGCAATCTCTGATCCACAATCTGCGATCTGCGATGATCCGATATTGCGATACCACAATGCTATAATACAAATCTGCGATCTGCGATCTGCGACGAACGCGAAATCTTGCTCAGCACAACATTCAAGGAAAGCTATCCTTTAATCGGAATTAGGCGTGCGCCTGTAAAAAGAAATTAATGATCATACGAATGGCTACTTTTCGTTTTTCGAAGAGTCAGTTCACTTTGAATGTCATGATTATACACACGCAAGATCTGAAGCTTTCGTATCAAACTTTATTTTTCATTTACTCTTTTCCTTTACGCAAACTATAAAACAGGAGATAAAATGGAGTAATTTTTCTTTTGCAGGAAACATCTAAGGAAAAGAGGAAAGCGCCGATGCTCAGAGGCCACAGAAGAGACTTCTTCAGAAGTAGGAACCACATACGATAGGACTACAGATTGCAGTGTATCACTCAGTAGATGCTAACGACCGATAGGCCATCTGAAGCTCAGAATCAAAGGCGCACAAAAGCAGCATGACTACAAAGATACCTGAAGCTTACACGACAGAAAAGCCCGGAATGAAGAACAAAGGCAGTTTCCAATCCAGAGAATTGCTCGGAAAGTAAAGTCTTCTGACTCATCAAGTCATTCACGAAGACAGAAAACCAAAATAGCAAAAGCAAATCTAGTTTGAGAAAAAATCGAGTTATTACCAAGTATACATTCAGTCAATGGGAGATTCTCTAAAATATCTTATAGTTTATCAAAAAAGTGGTGCCGACCCTTGTTACTTCTATTTTTATAACACGCACAAAGGGAAAGGCAACCAACCGACTCTTCTCAGACGAATGCTGCACACTCACAGCACTAAGGAGCAAATACAGAAATAGTTCAAAGTTAGATTTAATTTTAGAAATAATTTGCTTTATCAAAGGGACGGTCATTTGAAAACCGGATCCCAAATTTATGTAATCAAGTTAATTAGTTAGCAGTATTTAAACCCTTCTCATGCATTTAGAGAAGGGTCCGGAGATTTGTCAAAAACTCGTCCTCAGAACATGCACTTTTGCGCCCTCAAAGGTGGTTTTGATGAATGGATGGATCAAGGTTTATTAATGTTTGTGTCTGATATCTGCTACTGATGTTGCACTTCTGTACTCTTAGTAGACGTTAGAACAAGGAGAGATAAATCATTGTTGCTTGAATCTTATGAGTGGAACCAGTCATAAATGGTACTTTTATCTCTTGACTATTTCTGTTTATGTTCTTTAAGTGATTTATAGTTTCAATTATTTATATGTCATTATATGAATGTATTGGTTATCATTTGGCACTTTTGTATGGTGGAGTCATATTGTTTGTATCTGACATATAAGTAACTTATTATGCGATATACTGCTCATAACTGTTTTGCCTAACTTCTTATGCAAAATAGTTTATCTTTAATGATTTCTATTCTTATGATAGCTGAATGATCTTTATTACTAATTATTATTCGAAATCTTTTTAGATCGCATAATAGAAGACATACACCCCGGGTTAGTGTAGATTAGATGTGTTGTTTCTTATTAGACTACAATAGCATAGTGTTAGTTTAAAGAGTCTAAATTAGATTTTCTTTAAATTCCCCTTAGATCAGCATAGTCCAAACTCTACACACACACACACACACCCAAGGTTGGGAAACTGGTCCCGTCATCCCCAGTCGGACCCGCTATACCAAACAGATAAGGAGCTGCCAACCAAGGTCCAGACCGGGTGGGTATCCCCCTTGTTTTCGACTCGATTTTCGGGGCTTCAACACCTTCCCACATAAAACCTCTCCAACTCATATTCACTTCACTTGGTTCATGAGATATGAACCTTAGAACTTCTCCTTCACTTGCTTAGACAAGTCAAATTGGCTTGAGCAATCGAGCCCTAGGTTCCTTCACATAACGCATATATATAGTGTGTTTGACCCCCAAAAGCAGGGCAGACTTGCCCATTGGCTAGGCCAACTTATGCATTGGTTGGGTTTATTCGGTATACTATATAATTCATTTTCAAAAAATAATTTATCCTAAACCATGGGTTAGAGGGGTGAATAATAATAATAATAATAAAGTTACAATTTATAGATCTTATGGATGGAGCTCTGGAAACCCTCATGGTGGCTAGGTTTCTCCCTAGCCGACCATTTTATGCTTAGTTTACATGAATATTTTAGATATCTATTATGTAATGGTGAATTCTAGTGATTTAGTGAAAAAAAGGGTTTCTTTTGCAAGTATGTTTTGTTAGGCCAGGAGATAACTCCTCAAAATGAATTATGTTTATAAATTAAGGTCGATCATAGATATATACATGGAGGGAGAGACTCTTGGGCTTCATCTCCTAGTGTCTCTTCATTTTCCAATTCTCCTTATTTTCTATTTACACTATTTTACATGGATTTTACCTAATCCCAAAGATTAGGTGTCAACATTCCCCCCTTAATATGAAGGGATGTTGGTGAGTCCAAGCATCATTTTGAATATTTTGAACTTTTCTCTTCCAAGCGCTTTAGTGAATTTGTCAACAATTTGCGCATTTTTGGAACAATGGCATAGGTGAATTGTCTTGGACTCAACATGATGTCAAATCAAATGGTATTTTGTATTGATATGATTTGTTTGATGATGGAACTTTGGGTTCTTGGCCAAATTTATTACAAAAGTGTTTTCAATCATGAGTGGAGTTAAATGCACTTGTTTTTGTTGTATTGTGTAAAAATTGTACACTTCTAGCAATATATTGTAAAAAAAATTCACTTCTGGTGGTAAATTGTGTAAAAAAAATATGCACTTCTGGTGTATATATATGGCATAGTTGTTATATCAGGGAGGGTTATATGGGGAAGGTAGTATATGGGGGAGGGTGTAAATGGGGGGGTGTTAACTGAAATGGCAGCGGGGCATAGGTATATTATAATGTGGTTATGTGAGGATTTTTCATATGGAATTTTGGGGAGGACTGATGGTATAGAAGAAACCAATGTGTGGGAGGACCAGTGTATGGGAGAAACTGGTGTGTGGAGGATCAGAAGCGATGCTGCAACACAGTAATATCACAGCACAATAATAGCATAGTATGAGAGCCATGATGGTTGGTATGATATATAACTAGGAGGAAGATACAAACTGGAGGGAGTATTATAACTAGGAGTATTATATATGATAACCAAGAGGTATATAACTGTGTGAGGAGTAATACAACCAAGCAGTGCCAAGGCAGGTATAACTAGTTTTGTATAGTGAGGGTAGGCAGTGTGATGCCACAAAACGGAGGAGAGAAGTATAACCATTATGGACGGTATAATATCAAACATAATAACACCATATCAAACACAATCAATGTGATGTCGTGACAAAATCAGTGTGATCAAAACTCTAGAACCCATGTCACCATTCGATGCAAGTTATACCACCAATGTAATACCATAACATAATCACAGTAACGCCAACACAGATTGTAATCCAATATATAGTCTTCAAATGAATACATACCATTCACCGCACCACAGCACCTATAGGAAACACACCTCAGGCCACAGCACCATACTTCCCGCTCTGTCCTTTGTCCTCCTCTCAACGCAGAGAATGGATCAAACACCGAGATTTGTTCTTCAATAAATAAATGTCAAGAATGAACCATGAATCACTAGAGAATTGTACATAGTCAGCAATTCAATGTTGCACAGAGAATTGTGGGAATTCATCCAATGCACTATTTTATGCATTCAATGCAATGTTTGAATGCACTACATTGATATAACTCATAACCATAAGCAGCAAAGAGTACAAACCAATGTCGCTTCAACAAACTTGAAGGAGAAAACACACAAAACTCTAAATGGGAGCAGAAAACTAGCAGAATACAAGAGTTACAAGTCTAAAATGGGACCTGTGTTATGATACCATGTCAAGTCAGGGGGTAAATCCTCAAAATGAATTGTGTTTTTTCATTAAGTTTGATCATAGACATATACATGGAGGGAGAGACTCTTGGGCTTCATCTCCCAGTGTCTCTTCATATTCGATTTCTCCTTCTTTTCTATTTACACTATTTTACATGGATTTACCTAATCCCAAAGATTAGGTGTCAACATGGTTGCTAGTCTAGCAAGCTCTTCTTCAATTTCATATAGTTCCAAGTTGAAATTTGGTTTTGTTCTTCCAGTGGTTCAAGAAATTCCTTCCCTTAATGTTCTTGTGGATAAGGAAGCTATCAATTGTGAAAAGAAAAAAATGGAGCAAGGTTTGGTTTGCAGGCTTAATGGGTTTTGGTCTCCACTAGCTGATTTGCAAAAATTGATTCTGAATCATGGAAGCCCCTTTTGATAGATGAATTAAATATTTACCCTTTGGCTCGAGGTTTTTTCTTGTGTTTTTTTATCATATAGAGGAAAAGAAGGCCATTTGCAAATTTGGGTTGTGATTTTGGGGTAATGATGGTCTCTTCATGTAGCCTTGGACAACCACTTTTGACCCAGTAACAACATCAATCTCTATGGCTCCAGCTTGGGTAAGGCTTTCGAACCTTCCCTTGCAATTTCAGAATCTTCGATCGCTTTCCTCTATTGGGAATATGTTGGGATAGTTTCCATCATCATTGTATTAAAACTGTAAAAATTTTCAAGACTACTTATGCCTAAATATGTGTAGAGATGGACTTTAACAAGGTGTTTTTGTGGAGATTAATTTGATGGCTTCAAACTATGTTTGGGTCCAAAGTTTCGACTATGAGAAAATTAATTTCCAGTGTAGATCATGCTATTAAATGGGGCACATAATTAAAAATTTCCCCAAGCATTTATAGAATAGTAAAGATTGGAAAAAAAACTTGAAGGCCCAAATGGTGGGAAGGAGCTCAAGGTATTAATTACACAATATTTAAAGATAAAGTTCATTAGGATAAGAAAGAACTAGAAGATAAGATGGAAGCAAATACCACCAAATAAATTTCATCAACGGAAACAAAATCCAAGCAGGAAACAATGAATGCTAATGAGGATCCTTCAAACTCAACAAAATTAGAAAAGCATCAAACCCTTGTGTAAAATGGATCCCCTCCTAAATCCACAAGGATCCTTTGCTGGAAAAGTATCTACTTGGGCAGATCAGCGAGATGAGGAAGAATCCAAATTTCACTTGCCAAAGAATGATATGCCAGAAATAGAAGAAAACATGGGCTAGACTCAATTTGGGAAGAAAGGAAAAGGTATTTCTCCAAGGAAATCAAGAAGTTCAAAAAAAAAACAAAAAAACAAACAAACAAACAAACAAACAAACAAACAAACCAAAAAAACAAACAAAACAAAACAAAAACAAACAAAACAAAAAACAAACAAAACAAAACAAAAAAAACAAACAAACAAACAAACAAACAAACAAACAAACAAACAAAACAAACAAACAAACAAACAAACAAAACAAAAAAACAAACAAACAAAAACAAAAACAAAACAAAAAAAACAAAAACAAAAACAAAAACAAAAACAAAAAAACAAAAACAAAAAAAAATGAATTAGAGGGAGAGCCATATAGTTGAAAAGATCTCAAAATAAGCTTTCCAAACATACATATTATGCCCCCATTTGAGCTAGATAATTAGAGTAAAAATACATTCAAAGTTAGGGTATCTAAATGTGGCATCAAAAATCCAAAAACAATATTTCCAGAAGGTGTACCATATATCGTTGGAAAGGTCTCGAAATATGTTATTTGACTACATAACTTTCTCTTCAATTTGGGCAACCTTTGACATCAGTAACAACCATTTTCAATAGAGGGGAAGACATAACACATGTAAATAGAGTTGAGAGAGTGATTTTCTCAAGGAAAGTGATTTTCTCTAGAGCAAGAGGCTTAGCTCAACTTAAGAGAAGGGAGGAAAAGTGCAAGGAAATTTCAGAGTAATTTTGGGACGATGAGTTTAGGAAATTCAGAGGCGGAGTAGCTAAAGCACAGAGGAGGCTCATTTGTGGGAGGTTAATTTATCCAGTCAGTCAATTTCCTTGAGTGTGCAAGGGTCATAGGAGGATGAAAAGAGAGGGTTGATTTACTGGTGCCAGGGGCTGATTTTTCATAAGGTTGAATTTTTTATGAGATCGATTTTCTAGTGGGCCAATTTTCCCAATGGATGCATTTTTCTGTGTCTTTTTCCAATGGGTCTAGGCCCATATTTTTCCAAGAATTTTAATGAAGGAAAAATGTTATGGATGTATACTTATTGTTGTGATGTAATTGGTCTCTCTAATTTTATTTTTCTACTGCAAATTATTTTTAGAAGCTAAATACCACTGATTTTATTTTCCAACAATTTAATAATTTTCTAGGAATAAAAAAATTTGAGGTATAAATAAATCTAGGCTAGTATTGGAAAATTAACAAGGAAGATAACATTGCATTAACATTCCCCCTTTAATGATAACTTCAAAAATCCTTAATAATTTTCAAGTATAAATGGCATTGTTTCCATCAAGGATAAGTTATTTTGTGGAACAACGTAGAAAACCATCCATCATATACAATCAAATTCTTAATAATTTGCAAGGAAAAGACACCTACAGCCATTAATAATCAATGAAAAAATGATCAATTATTACAACATCAATATACTCATGATGAAGTGTTAAAAATGTCAAGATATAGTATTAATTTGGAACACCAATATGTTTCCAAACTCTTCACACAATCCATTTTTAAAAAGGTGAAGAAAATGGAGAACTAACTATCAAAAAGAATATCCAAGAGCAGAGGTAAGAATCATCATGGAAAATCAACAATGTTCAAAGAAAAATATCCTTAATAAGACATAAAATATGGCAGCATATGAATTTCAATGTAGTCTAATAGGTTGAAAGTGTTGATAATTAATTGGAGTGCTTCAATCAAGAACCTAAGCATGATCTCCTAATAATCATCAAGTTCAACTACTCAAATGGGCACCACATGCAACAAGATGTTATGCCCATGAATGCATTATGTCAAACAAATAACAAAGGAATTTATATAAACAAAAAACATAAATTGATATCACCATTATCGAGTACAAAATTTTAGTCACTTCAAAAAATTCACTCAAAATGATATTTGTATTAGAAAGTTATAACCATTATAAATTCCAAAAATGAGTAACGATGCTAAGTTTTGGGAAAGAAATGGAAATCACTAGCATCAAACTAAATAATTGACTAAATCCAAATATGAACAAGCTCTCACGAGCTCCATAGTGAAAAAAGGCATTGGGAAATTCCCAAAATATTGTGGATGGAAAGAATTTTCCATATTTTTGACAGTAAGAGAGTCGAAGATGAAAATCACTTTCTCTTAGATTGTTCGTATACATACATTAGATAAAAATTTATAAAATATTTGTTTCAACACTGACCTGTTCAAGTTTTTAACTCATCAAAACTATTGTGATTTAGGAATGCTTATCTTCAATTTTCTTGATCATAGAAATAAAATTCTAAAGCAAACCAAGTAATCCATTCCCATTTTGTAAGGCCCAATAGACCAATGTTCTTAGTGGATTTTGTTGAAATTTGAGAGCAATAGAGAATTTCTCATCATGGTAATTACTTATGATTGTTTATGTGTATAATTTTTATTTAATTCTTACTCCATTCATTATATCATCAAACAATTACACAAATATAGTACAAAAGACAGAAGACACCAAAAATTAGGCTCAAATCCAGGGAAAAAATCCCACAAGGGGGGAAACCCAAACAAACTCTCTCCTTATAGAATCAGATCAAAATAAGAAATCCAAGACCCAAAATTGATAAAAGGATCCAACCTCCAAGATGATAAGTCAAGCCCTCGAAGTTTTGCATCATCATGATAGAATCCATCAATCTCAGTCATAGGAGATAGCACCAGTCTCAATCATAGTAATGTGCATCAATCATAACCTCTATACCATAGGGAACCTACTTTTATCTCAGGTCTTCTGCCATAAGTAACTCACATTCATCTCAAATTATCTTCCACAAAGAACTCACACTTCTTTCATACATATATACCATTAAACATGCACTTATTTATTATCTACCTTAGGAACTCGCAAGTCTGCACATGAGAATATCCTCCGAACTTTGCATACTTTCCTCAGAATTCATCACAGAAAAATACCACAATTGCCTGTCATTTTGTGGAGGAATTGTACCAATATATAGTTGTTTTGATATGCGAAAAGACACTTCTTTTGATGAAATAGTATGCAATCTTGGTTACTTAGACCACTCTGGACAAATCATATCATTGAAATTTGTAGAAAATGACTCAAAATTTTCAAATCTAGATACCTACAATTAGTGCGTCCAAAAATCAACACAATGAAAAGATAATGGAGCCATTATCTTTGCCTAAGAAGAACCCAAATTTTAATGTTATAAATAAATATCTACAATTACTTTGTCTAAAAAAAGATCAAATTGAAATTTTTAGATCTAGTGTATAAGATAGCCAAATTACATGAAACAAAAGTTAACCTAGACTAAATAAACCTCTTTGGATGAAGCCATTAGTTTTTCCTACAAGTATTTATATTTTACAAAAATAGAACAGAAATTTTGGAACTATAGTCGTAGATCTACCCAAAAAAAAAATCTAAATATATAAATTAGCAAATCTATTGAAAATGAAAGGTTGAATTTTCATCAGCTAGATGTGCCCTGAAACCTTTCTTGCGCCCAAATCAAGGTAAGGAAGCAATAGAAAGAAAGGTAGAATAATCTTGGAATATGTAGAAAATTATGCTAAAATCATTTTCCAAAGGATTTAACATTGCATTTTATAAGAAATGGAAACTCTATAGACCAAAAAAAACAAAAACAAGTAAACAAAATCTCCACAATAAGATAACAAAGAGAACAACGAAAATTAGATCAAGGAGTTAGAGTATTAGATCTAATATGATGATAAAGAATTAGATAAACAAATGAACTGCAATAACAAAGGTTGAGCATGAACATTAAACATCTAACAAAGCAGAACTGCCATGGATAACATTAGCATTATAAGAAAAATAAAAATAACGAAATGAGATACATGACAAAAAAGATGTATAATGATAAAAGGTGGAAAACATCCCATCTAAACAAATCCTCCATTCATTACATAAAACCTCATTAAAGCATCCTCAAAGAGACCTCTTAATTATGGAGTTCAAATGGATTCATATACTCAAACTACATCAATAATCAAGTCTAAGGAACCATAGGGTCCAAGCCAACATCAAGATCATAAGCCATAATCCACCTTAAGATTCAACACAAGGAAGCCTAAATTTATAGTAACCAAGAGAAATTGAACCATTGATAATAAGATGCACCTAATGGTGGAGATCGACCAATCCATAAAGGTGGATGATGAGGTAAGTATTGATCTCATCAAGATATAAGGGATAAGTAGTGGATAATAATAACCCATAAATATATGTCACCATTCCCTAAAAGACTGGTCAAGTTGAATAGCTCCAAAACTATATCCATGTGTGATTTTACAAAAGTCCAATGAGGCCATATTAGATGTTTAAGTTACCCATAAATGATATTATAATGATAATTATTATGATACTAACTATAAAACAAAATCAATCCACTAGACAATATTAAAACACATTATAAATTCCCCCTTAATGTTCACTAGAGGAAGGAGCAACCCAATTGAGGAAGGAGATAAAGAAGATGTTGTTGCATTAGCATTATTTCTTAATGACAACTTCAAAAGGCATTAATAATTTGCAAAGATATTTGAACATTTCTTTCATCAAGAATAAGCTAATGAGTGGAACAATGTAAACAACCATCCATAAGATGCAAGAAAATATTACAAGAATATGCTTGTTACTATAAAGAATTAATGTAGAATGACCAATAATGAAAACAATATGTTCATATTGTCATGCTAATCAACTCAAAATAGAGTAATAACCTATATGAAAAATATGTCTGCAAACTCTTCATACATGGTACTTCAAAACAGGTGAAGCAAAAAGAGAGCTAATTGCAAGCAAAAATGTCCAAGGGAAAATGCTTGAATCATCATGGAAAGTCCACACTGTGTCATTGAAAAATACCCACAACAAGACATGAAGGCCGGTAGAAGATGTTGTTGAATGTCTTGCATTTCATCTTTATTTCCTTAGGTATATGAATGTCATTGTTGCAAAAAAAATAGATTGCATAACTTAGAATTGTATATTTTGAGTTAATGATGTTCTCAAGGAAAAGCTCAAGACAAACCACATAAAGAAAATGTAGGAATTGTTATAGACCCACCGAATGGCGTGACCTTAATGAAGTAAAGGAAATTTATGTGTTTTAAAAAACTTGTACTTTAAAGAAAACAAGGGATCTAGTGTAGATACAATGCAACATGGATGGTCACTTAGATAGTTACAAAGTTGTGGATCTTGGGAATTATATTTCTTTGGGGTAAATGTAGACATTGTTGTAGATCCGCCAAATGTTGATAGTGTTGACGACCCTAATGAAGTAAAGGCATTTTATGCATTTTAAAAACATGTTCTTTAAAGACAAGAAGTGATCAAGTGTACATACAATGCAACATGGATGGTTGCTTAGATAGGTACAAAGTTTGTGGTGTTTTCTTTCTAGTTTGAATTAAAAAAACATTCGCAAAAATTTGATACTTACAAGGACTAGATTATTTTATAATTATTTCAATTTCATCTGTATATTATTTTAACAAATTTATGGTTGTTTATAGATTATGTGATAATGTAATGTACAATGATTAGTTTTGTATATTTGACTATTTTCACTCCATAATTTATGATAAGTTATTTTAAAGCATTCAAATGATGGGTGTTTCATTGTGATGGTAATTAATCACACCTAAGAACTAAAAAGTTGTCAAGGACAATTAACGTTAGGAATGTTTGTTTACAAATATATCTTATTAATGTAATTGAGAGAGGGAGGGAGATTTGTTGTAAGAACATTTTAACAATAATAAACATTGTGATTCCATATTCACCTGCATGTGTTACATCACATTTCCTTTGTGGGTAATTTATGTATTGTGTATTTCTAGTGTTTATTTCGATTCCTTGGGACTCAACGAACACCAACCCTATGAGTCATCATTAAATTTTGGCATCTACTAAATGGTTTTATTCAAATATCATTCTTGCTATAAATTTATCCTAGATGCATTTAAATTTGTATTGGGTTTAGATGTTATAATTGCATTTTCATCTAATTATATGGTTTTTAAAGTTCAAATTGAATTTAATTTAAAATAACCTCATTATTTATTGTAAGAGTGTTAGTTCGATATCTTCTCACGGTTACCTTTTCTTTCATATCAAATTGTTAGAATACACGTCCTTGTTTTTTGTGCTTTACTTGAAATTTGCCACTACTTGTGGAAGCTACATATGAAATCCATCTCTCTTTTATAAATCTATTGTATATATTGCTTTAATATTAGTGAAAGCAAGATTTTATATCAAAAACAATTATAGTGTTTATTTTTATAAAGTCTTTTATTATGATAATTGCTTCTAATGAATTTTATTATTTTACACATTTTTATCTATGATTCCATCACTAAGCAATTACACAAAAGACATCAATAGTATAAAAAAAAAAACTCTAGAGGACCATAAAGAGACCGCCACATAAGAACATGTTGAAGCCCCGAAAATCGGGTCTACAACAAGGGGCGTACCCACCCAGTCCAGACCTTGGTTAGCATCTCCTTTTCCGTTTGGTATAGTGGGCCCGACTGGGGATATGGGACCAGTTTCCCAATTTATGTGTGTGTGTGTGTGTTGAGAATTGATATTTCCTTCCTAATAATTTCTAAGTAAATGCTTTTATTCTAAATCTAATTTATAAACATGCAATTGTATTCTAATGAATAGAAATATCTAATTCTAAAGACTAACTTGGGATTTAATCTTTCAGATATGCGATCTAAAATAATTTCCAATGACAATTGGTAATAAAAATTATTCAATTTCTATGAGAAAAGAATTCAATAAAGATAAACCGTTTCATATAAAAAGTTAGACGAAACAATTGTGAAAAACATATCGCATAATAAGTCACTTATATATTAAGCATAAATAGAATAGCTATCACCGTACAGAAGTGCCAAATGATAACTCAAGCATTCAAGTACTCATATATAAATAATTGAACATGAATATCACCTTAACACATAAGCATAAATCATTAAGAGATAAAAGTACCATTTATAACAAGTTCTACTCATGAGCTTTAGCAATAATGATTTATCTCAATTTAATTCAACATCTACTAAGAGTACAAAAGTGCAATTTCAATAGTAGATATTAAACACAGATATCAATAAATCTTGTTCCATTCATTCATCAAAACCTCCTCGGAGGGTGTAGAAGTGCATGTTCTAAGGACAAGTTTTTGAAAAATTTCAGGACCCTTCTCTAAATGCATGAGAAGGGTTAAAATACTACTAGCTAAATTTAAAAATAGTTTATTACAAAAATGTAGGAGGCGGTTTAAATGACCGTCCTCATTTTAGGCAAAAATAAAGCAAAACTAAAACTAAAACTGAATCTAAAACTAAAATTGGCAATTAACTATCTATGTATCTATTCCTTGTAGTCACAAGCGTCCAGCATTAGCTTGAGGAGAGTTGGCTGGCCAACCTCTGACTTTAGTTGTCCTGCGAAAACGGATTCGGCAAGTGCTGGCACCATCTTCTTAGCAGAGTTAATGATACATTTAAGAGTCATGCACTAGCTGTGTGGTTTTACCAAGTACTTCCAGTAAGAATTCCAATTCAACTTGGTTAACCTTTTGATGGACTCTGCTCTTTCTTGAGCCTTTTGTCTCCAGCTTGTCTGTAGATGTTGTACATTTGGTAGAAATTTACATACCACTTAAGGATATCCCTGATAGATACCACTAGTTCTTTTAGAGCTCGAGTTTTGCCTTTAGTCTTTAGCACTTTTTCCTATAATTTTCCGGGTTTACAAGCGACTGAGTGATCAGAGGCTTTCCTTCTCAAGGGGTTTTGCCCGGCGATGCGCGATTAGTGCTAGGCACTAATCACGCATCGGAAATTGCCTCCGTTTCTCGATTTGAGCTTCCTTGGTGCTATTTTTTGCCTCCTGCGCGCTTTTTTGTTAAGAGGATATAAACTTTAAATTTTGTGGAAAGAACGACTCCATGAGTTCTTGGTTCTGAGTTTTAAATTGCCTGTCTATGATATCAGCACTATCCAGTACCCATTTGACCATGTCCGTGTATGGACGAATCTTGGGCCTCGCCGCTATCCGGTGCAAGAACGAACATGCTAGTTTTGTAATCGTCGCCTCAGACGACCCGCCTAAATCTGCAGTCGTTGTAACCTCCATTAATCTAGTATTTTCTTCCTCGAGTAGGTTGTGCATGCCTTCCCAAGTAGTAATGTCGGCATCTCTATTACAGGTGGTGTCTATGTATAAGAGCGTCATTTCTTTGTCTTCAGAACTCGGAGCTTTTCCTTTTTCCTTTTTTTCCCATAATGTTCTGGACACTGCTATGTATCTTTCTGCTTTTCGCTCTTGCAATTTGCAAATGAGGAAAGGGTAATGATAAGAAAAAGGTCACAGGAAAGCTTTAAATGCCAAAATCATATCAAATATATCACCCTACGTGAAATGGCCCTTTGATCAGATCAAAACTATATTTCATTAATGATTACCAACTAACTCATTAAATTAACATTAACGCACATAACTGGGCATCGGTTTATGGAAAAACTTTTTCGAACGATGAGCCCTGCAGATCTGTGATAACGCGATTTTGTGATTTGCTTCGCAATATCGCAAATCACAATATCATAGATCGCAATATCGTTGATCCGTTGCGTGTGAAAATCATCCATTACCATATGTTTTTTGAGAAATGCGATTTGCAAGACACGCCATCGCATATCGGCAATTTGAGGTATTTCACCTTAAGTGATATTTGAGGCATATGAAGAACTGCGATGCGATGAGTGTCTTCAGTGTGTGATTTCGCATCGCGATTTCGTAATCTTAGGATTCTGTTTATAGGATGCCATCCATTACCTTTTTGCAATGTGACGCTCTTTATTGAGAGAACGGTTTTGTTTGAACTTATCATAAAACTTAAGTCTTTTTTTTATTTTTTAGGTATTCTCCTAAGTTTATGATAGTAAGATTTATTCAAAAAGAGAATACAAGCACTAATTTATTTTTTTTAATTTTTGGATAAAGGGTCTCCACTTATTTAGTATTAGTAATAAAACTAAATAAGAAGGGGGTTGTTGCTGGCCAGAACAAAACACAAGAGTTTACCTTGGGAAAACCCACATGGGGAAAACCTAGCAACCTTTTCAATAGACAAATTCTTGAATTCAACAAAGATACATTTTAGTCAACAACTAGGTCAAACCTAGTCCATCCTCCTAATCAAGTTATCTTCCAATATAATAGGTTAGGCCTTCTTCCTTCCCTATAATTTGGTCTCCTACCACAAAGCTCAAACCTGCTACTCTTCCTCACCACATAACTTCAACTTTCCATTTCATCCATGCGAGAGCCTAGAGGGAGATCAAGTCCACAAGAGTGATGGCTTATTTTCTTTTTCCATCCTAGAAAGAAAGGGATCACACATATGCTTCCATTAAAAGAATTCATCCAACAAAGCATTCTTCTGTAGAAAATAGGAGTTGCTTCATAAGTGCAAGGGATAGAGAGAGGCTTTGTTATTATTCCTTCCTCGTCTCCTTCACTTGATCATAGAAAAAACTTGCTTAGATGATATGAATTACTCTTGAACAGAAGAAGTGTGAATTGCATGACTGAGCTACCTTGAATACTTGCAGGGGCTAGCTTGACTAGGAGGAGGTCAACTTCATCTTTTGGAGCCTAAAAATTCATCTTTTATGAATTCAATTTTTTTCTCTTTTTCAACCGACATGAAGAACATGTATTTTAAATTTTTATTTTTGATCCAAGCATGAAGATCATGCTTAAAAAATACATTAAAGGCTAAAATATACATTATGAAGACCGACCATAGTTATAAAATTCAACACTCCCTCTTAACTAGGGAAGTATTCATAATAACTATCTAGATGTTCTCATGTTGAGAGAATTTATCTAAGAAAAGATTGTAATAACTCATTATCAGCATCAGCATCAGCATCATTTATAACATAATCAGTAACTTTGACATATAGAATTACCATTCAATTACCATAATCTAGTCAGCAACTTTGACATATGGTAAATCATCAGCATCAACAAGTTGTCACGACTAGTTGGTACTCTTGACCCATCATGATAGGTACTCCTAAAATATGGCATAGCATTTGGCATAAACTAGTCATCATAACTCTAGTCGGTACCACTAACCCATAATATTGGTTCATACCCTTGACCTGGACCAGTCTTGGTCAATCTCTTTGACTCGTGGTGAAACTCTGAAGGCCACACTCTACCTAAGAAACTAGGCTTGGTGCTAAATGATCTCCCCATCCAAACTGGAGAGACTAAGCCTAATGTTGAAAGTCATGCACTCAAATGAGTTATCTTGGGCTTCTATGACTATTCTCCCCATCTAGTCAACATCTTTAACACAAGGAGAAAAGTGTCCTTCATTGGACCATTCTCCCCAACCAGTCACCATATTTGACACAAAGATAATGATTTTCCATAATGCCATCATATCAACACTCTCTCCCATTGAGATATATAGGACCATTCTTCATAAGAATGATTGTCCTTTGATGTTGATTTCTCATCACTCTCTATTGTTGAGAGGCATGCTTAATCACTCCAAACTTGTCCAGGGACAATTTTCTTAGTGATATTGGAGCCATACTTCTCTCTTCATGTACCATGTCTTGGTACTAGATCTTAAGGTGCCTCAACCTATCATCATGTTGTCATCTGCTCCTGATCAAACTATCCTGCGAGTTGGAGCCATGTTGCTTCACAACTCACCATTCAAGTTGCAACATACTCGGCCTCTAAGTGCAACAAATGTCTATGTTGAAAATAGCAACGAGAAATGTTAAAATTAGCATCAAGAAAATCCTAATTTAATTTATCCTTGAATTAAATTGTAATTCTATTCTCATAGCAACTTGTAAGAGTTAACTAAGTTAAGTTGACTTATTTGGCATAGTAAATTTGATTTGGAAGTCCATCTAGAGTCATGTAGAGTGATCCCTAAATTTTAGGGGCCCAGGTTGAGTTCTTATTGAGTTGTAATTATTTAATTCAGTTAAACTAGTTCTAATTGTTGGAAGAACTAGTGAGTGGTCAAGTGAATTAAATTGGATTTAATTCACATGCAGTGATCAATCAAATAACTGATAATTCACTCAAAAATAACTCATGCAATTCAGTTCAGAGGAAGAACCAAATGAGATTAGAGTTCAGGGACAA
Organism: Pinus taeda; assembly: GCA_000404065.3. Taxonomy (NCBI): domain Eukaryota; kingdom Viridiplantae; phylum Streptophyta; class Pinopsida; order Pinales; family Pinaceae; genus Pinus; species Pinus taeda. Next base: position 178,586 of record APFE030411129.1, on the reverse strand, counting down.
TGTACTATCTGTTGTATAATTTTCTAAGTTATACAAATGGTGCATGCAATCAGTAGAAGGCCTATGATGGATTGTGAAGTTGTGGTGAGGGATTTTTCCAATTAAATATGGGCTAATTCTTTCAGGAATTGTGCAAGGAAGTAGGGGCTTGGTACGAAACAGAATTGGCTAAGTGTTGGCTTGAGTTGGTTTGTGAAGCAGAGAGATAGATTGTACTTGTGCAGGAATTGTTCAGGTTGAACAAGCATTGTATTTTCTTCTCAGATCTTCTGGTTAATGCAATATAGATAGTTGGGTTTTAGAGAAATTGCTTTCCCCAAAAAAATATTGTGTTATGTGCAATTGAAATTATTCCTTTTCTGCTTAGTGTTTCCATCGATCAATTCTTGTTTCTGCTTATGAGTAGAGTAGATTATTATCTCATGTTTTAGCATATCACATAAGTTGTTGAATCTATAAGTAAAAAACTACATGGTATCGAAGCTGAAGATAGTATAAAAGAGGAGAATTTGAGTTTGTTGCGCAAGTGAAATTGAATTTGCAGGTTCATACTTCAGAGTCAGTAGTATGTCATTCTATGGTTTCAGACTTGAGTATTCCCTGGAGGGTAGCTCAAATTACATAGCTTGGAAGAACGCGATGCAAGCAGTGTTGGAAGACAAAAGGATGAAGGAATTCATAGATCATGATATTCCGAAGCCTCCAACATTTGATGCTAAAGATCTGGTTGAATGGAGAAAGTGTGGCAAAAGCAAGAAGGATTATCCTAGGAGTTCGAGATCATATTGTCTCCGATCTCCACAGTAAGGAAAATCCATTTGCAATGTGGAAGGAATTGACGGACATGTTTCAAAATAGTAGTGACCATAGGAAGCTGGCACTGAAGGAAAAACTCAAAAAGATTAAGATGGAGAAGGGCGGTTGTATTCCGAAGTACTTGACCAAATTCACTCAATATCGAGATGAGCTTGGAAGTGTCGATATTACAGTTGTCGAAGACGATCTGGTGAGTCTAGCACTTTTAGGACTTCCCAAGAGCTGCCATAGTTATCAGGACTCAATTAATGGGAGGGATAAGCTACCAGAGTGGGAGCAGTTGTGGTCGACTTGGTACAAGAAGAGTTTAGGTGGAACATCATAGATGGCACCTCATCCAAAGTAGTTGAAGAAGACTTTGCATTAGTCAACAAAGAAAAGAAAGCCAAGGGAAATAAGTCCCAAGGTGAGGAGGGTGGCAAGAAGAAGTACTTTTCGAACATCAAGTGTTTTCATTATCATGAGTACATGCACTATGCCATGAATTTCCCATAGAAGAAAGAAAGCAAGAAGGATCCTGCAGTAGCAGCAACAGGTGAAGCTCTAGCTTCACAATTCGAACTTTATTTCACTCTCATTACATGCATGGCCAACACTATAATGGGAAGCATGTGGTATCTCGACAGTGATTCCTCGTTCCATATGAGGGGGAATAGAGATCTCTTCAATGACTTGGAGGAGAAAGACCTCAAGTAAACATAGAGTTTGGAGATGATGGGAGGTATAGAGCAAACGACATTAGTACAGTTACCTTTCAAAGGGAATCTGGCTCCCCTCTCATAATCAAATATGTGATGTATGTTCCAGGACTAAAGAAGAATCTTATTTCCATCACAGTATTATAAGATCGTGGCTACGATGTGATTTTTAGCAAAGGAAAGGTTTTCCTTAGACACATCGCCATAGGGCAAGTGAAACAGATCGGTGTGCGAGTCAAGAACCTGTATGCATTTCAAGTACAAGATGCATGCAAAGCCTTGAGGAGCAAGGAAAAGGTTAGATACTTGGTGGTTGAAAGGGAGTGTGAATTACATCTCAACATGCAACCTTAGAAGCAGCCTCAGTAAGTTGTGGAGCGGCCACAATTGGAGAAGCAGAGAGGAGATTGAGTGGAGGCATCGACTCAAGTAGAGACCTCCAGTAGGGGGGAATTTCGAGCCAGGTGGGCAGAGGGAGCACATGCATCTATACCTCCAAGTGAGAGATGGGGCGATGTGAAGTAATAGTCCCAAGAGTGCATAAATTTGGGCAGGGTCCAATGAGATGTTTTGTCTCCTAGATCATTACCTTGCTACAGGGACCCACAGTACACAGTAGTAGGATGGATCAGAGGCAGTTGATGTGGTTAGATGTCAGAGTGACAGAGGCAGAGACTAGTAGTAGTCAAATATTGGGGAGCGTAGAGCAGAGTTGGTAGCAGTGCAGAATTAGCGGCAGACAGTGAAATAGCTAGTAGCAGTCAAAGACTCTAGTAACATATGCATCATACAAATTCAATTTGGATGTTTTTTTAGTTTCATAAGTTACAGCAGCAACAACACTAGAGAGAAGTGTTGCATGCAATCATTCCAAAGGTACCAGATCAGGATAGAGTTGGATTCCTTTCTTGTTAGGAGGGAGTGTTGAAAATAGAAACAAGAAATGTTAAAAATAGCATCAAGAAAATCCTAATTTAATTTGTCCTTCAATTAAATTGCGAATTAAATTGTAATTCTATTCTCATAGAAAATTGTGACAGTTAACTAAGTTAATTTGACTTAGTTGTCTCAATAAATTCGAGTTGGAAGTCTATCTAGAGTCAAGTAGATTGATCCCTAGATTTTAGGGGCCCGAGTTGAGTTCTTACTGGGTTGTAATTATTTAATTCAGTTTAACTAAGTTAAATTCAGTTAAACTAGTTCTAACTATTGGAGGAACTAGTGAATGGTGAAGTGAATTAAATTGGATTTAATTCACATGTAGTGATCAATCAAATAACTAATACTTCACTCAAAAATAACTCATGCATGTTAGTTCATAGGAAGACCCAGTTGAGATTAGAGTTCAAGATACTGTAGTATCAATTTTATAATTTTCCGATTTGTATAGATGGTGCATGCAATCAGTAGAAGGCCTATGATGGATTGCATAGTTCTGGTGAGGGATTTTCCAAATTAAATATGGGCTAATTCCCTTAGGAATTGCACAAGGAAGTAGGGGCTTGGTAAGCAGCAGAATTGGCTAAATGTTTGCTTGAGATGGTTTGTGAAGTAGAGAGAGATTGTACTTGTGCAGGAATTGTTCGAGTTGAATAAGCATTGTATTTTCTTCTCAGATCTTTTGGTTAGTGCAATATAGATAGTCGGGGCTTTGATTAGTTGCTTTCCCCAGAAAAAAATATTGTGTTATGTGCGATTGAAATTCTTCCTTTTCTGCTTAGTGTTTTCATCGATCAATTTTTGTTTCCACTGATTAGTAGAGTAGATTATTGTCTTATGTTTCAGCATATCACATAATTTGTTGAATCTACAAGTAAAAATCTACAGTCTACTTCCTACTCATCCATAGATTGGAGCCCAGAATAAAGCGATATACAAACTCATTCTATCTTTAGTACTCCTTACCCAATGTGAATCCTTGCAGTTGTACTTCTTTGTTTGAGTCATCTCTCAAATCATAATTGATTTTGCCATGACCAACTGTACCATGCTAGTAATCAAACATATGTTGAGCCACATATCTTCACTCCATCATAAACTTATGTGCTTCCTTTACTTCATTCATCATCTTGGCTACTTTTAGGTTACCCTAACTGGGTGTTCTTTCTTAAGCAGATCTTGTCATGGAAAACATGGTTGCTCCCTTTGCCACCGATGCTATTAAAGTGCATCAGATATTTGGTCAAAATCTTTTACTTTGAATCTAGAGATCAACTCCCTTTGAATCTAAGGGTTCCTGAGGAAGCCTTAATTTCTCCCTCTAAAAACATATATTTTAGGTTAATGTTGCTCCCTTTTAATCATGGTTTCTTCTGCCATCACCAGATACAAATCATATATAGGATCAACCTTGATCCAAGTGTATCAAACCAGAGGATCCTATACAAAGCCTTATTTTTGTTTACAACTATAATACTTCTTCACGTACCTCACCATCTTGAGGTAGCTCTTATGTACACTTATTATTTCATAGAGGAAGATGATCTCTACATTCAACTGATGTAGTTTTCAATCAAAATAAAAAAGATAATAAATTTTAACATAAATGTACCTGAAAATATGTTCCTTCATGGTCTTCTTTCCTCTTACTGAGGTAATCCTTAGCTTTGTACTTCTTTCCATCCAATCATACTTTGTCTTGGAAGTCACCACTGATTTCTCTCCAGCATAGATCAAGACATACTTGAATCTTGTTGATTCGTCTGTTGCCTCTTAGTCTAGATATCATTTAGTATAATGCATCTCATCATAAATACTCTTGTCACAACTTTTCTTTGTTCTTCCATTATTTTCATCTACTGCCAAATCCTTGGAATTCTTCACTATGTACCTACAATCCTCACTAGGAGGTCATGGAAGAACAATTACAACCAAGCAAAGAATTCAAAGACAAGAGACTAAGTACTAGTAAAATCAACAACAATAATAATAATCAAATAAGAGAGATATAAAATACTTATCTTTTGAGAGAATATCAACTCCCTCTTGATCTTGAATCTCTTTGCATCCATATTGTACCTTTATTAACCTTATCCATATCATCATCCTGATGCGATTCTTTCCTTGTAAAATCTAAGGTTTCTACTTTCACCGGAAACGTCCAATCCTAGGGTTTACAAACCCTACATTTTTGGATTTTATATTTCAATGTCAAAACCCTAGAATCGTCGTGATGAAACTCATCGTTATCATCAATTGATCAAGGAAGTTTTGTCCATTGATTTTCCTTGGTCCAAATAACTTTGCTTTCTCATAATCATTGTATTAGTAACAATATCTTGTTCTTCATTTCAATGTGCAAGGAATGGATCCAAGTACCCATGCAAGCAGCACATATCAATTATTTAAAGGATTAGAATAGGTTTATTCAATAAATTAAATCATGCCTTATATGTCTTTCGCCTGCTACAAATAATTTTACCTTTTCAACAGAGATCATTTAAATTGAAGAGGGACTCAACCTCTTTTCGAGCTTCCTTCATGACAATGATCCTTCTCCTCATCTAGGATTGGTCATCCATATCTCATATTTAAAATATAAATCAAACCTTATCACTAGCATGTGCAATGCATATTTTCGTGAAAAGATCAATGTCAACATATGAAGTTAATACCTTTCAATCATGTGGCTTCAATACCCATATTATGATCACAATATAATATCTTCAAGGAGACACAAATTTGTTAACTCAGTTTATTTTCTAGTATTAAGTAACAATTTCGTTATGTGATGTTGTCATATCTTATTTAGCAAAACTGAATGTTCATACTAGTTAGCACTTTGTTGAACTCACACAAGTCATTGAATTCAATCCATATCATATCAAGATGGCTTACAAGCCACACATCTATAGATATATGTGTACACTCACTGATGATTGTGAATATTTTCACAAGGACAAAGTCCTTTTCATTCTTCAATGCATGCTTGAAAGAACTTCTTTATAAGGACAATAGATCTCTTAGATCTAAGAATACTTTGAAAATCACAGTAATGTATACCTCATATTCCAAGGGTTCAAGGATGCAACAATCAGGCTTATAGTTTTGATGGTCTCTTTTAGAGTACAATACCTTCCACAGTAAACAAGTTTGTTGGCTTATCTTTCAAACTTCCTTTAACTGCTTCCTCCAGAGAGATACTCAATATATCCTTCCACTAGAAGTACAAATCCTTTTACTTTAGGTCATATTCAGCATTTTGTAACTAGAGGTATTTCACACTTTTCTAAGGTTCGAACTGAAGCTTATTTTTAGGCTTGCCTGGAAATGAGACATTGGGCCATCTCTTAATGAAGGATACTAAGGTATTTTGATCTAGCACAAATTGGAGACCTTGACCTTCTTGGTCTTCTTTCTTTCTTATTGTAACAGACTTGGTACCTTCTTAATATCTTGAGATAGGCACCTTTGAATATTCTTTCTAAATAGTGATCTTTGGTCTCCAAAACACAATGTGTTAAATTGGAAACTAGGGCCAAACTCCATGTGGGTCATCTTATTTATGGCAGCTGATATTTTTATTAGATCCCTCTCGTCGAGAGGTGTAGGATTGATCCAAGGATCATCCAATTCTGATAAGTATTTATGGAGATATGAATTTATTTTGATTATGGATTTATTATCTAGCCGACCAGCATCTAATGTAGGCTGAAGAAGCCCAAGCATCATGTCTATTCAACCTCTACGATTTAGTATAAATTCAGAGGACTTGAAGTCATTTTGCAATACACTTACGCTCTTAAGGTGATCTCCTCCTCTCCACGTTTTTGGGTTTTGGTGAAGGAGAGACACCAAAAGTGTACGCTGGTCTTGTATGGTTCCCTAGCTGCAGAGCCGCAGATGAAGCCCTAGCTACAGTAGGATGATCCTAGCAGCAAATATGGAGACCCTGATACGTTGTGCAAGAATCCCTTATATAGTTAACTAATACGCTGTCCAAAAGGCCCTTGTACGCTGTCACATGCTGCCTGTAGAAGCCTAAACACAGATAAATAGAGACTTGTTCACACAGCAGGAAGAAGACTTGTTCATGCAGCAAAGGAGACATGTGCATAGGAGACATGTTCATGCAGCAAGGGAAGACTTCATACATTGTAATAAAGACCTTCTAAACGCAGTCTATATGCAACAATATATACACACAGCATGGAGCACTTATACGCTATCCAACATAAAGCGTAGCCACCGTAAAATAAAGGAAGTCGCAGTCATAAGGGTAGCTGCAGTGATATAAAGGAAGGTGGAGTCAAGACCTGGCATATATGGGAGCAGATCCGCACTGCAAAAGGAATGACGCTAGTCTCAAGTGAGTACAGGTTCTTGATGTCAAGGTGCAGGTTCAATATGTCTCGGTTAAACATCACTTCAAACCTACCTTCTAAACAACCTAAGCACATGGATATAAATGTATATGGGTAAGCATGCTCTAACATTGTCTCAACTAAATGGAGATCACATTAAGCGATTATCTCAGTGTTCCATATATATATATATATATATATCATTGTCTTGGCATAATAGTCATAATGATGAACAGCAGCAATGATAGAACTATGATGGTTAAGAGATCCTTGGTATGCCTATAAAAGGACTCAACACAATGGAAATAATAAGGATGAACAGTCTCAGATCATAATAATAGAAGCAACATCATGGGCATGTCAGTAAAGGGCAACACGATGATGAATGAGACAACATGATGTATGGGTAGCATAGTGATCATGAGCAACATGATGACGATGATTTGTATTAGCATGGGCAGCATGAAGCATGATGAGATCATGGGCAGCATGGGTAGCATGAAGCATGATGATGCATGAACAGCATGAAGTATGAAGTCATGGACAACTTGATGTATGGGAAGCACAGTGATCATGAGCAGCATGAAGATGCATGATGCAACATGATGGTGCTACATAGTAAGGTGCAGCGGATGAACGAAATGGATAGGTGAAGTCGTCACCTTGGAGATTCAGTTGAAGCAGAATGTCTTCAACTGATCTCATCATTATAAGAAATGATCTATGCTCAGATCCAGATAAGTCAAAGTGTTGACTTATATTGTAAATGTATTATCTCTCTCTCTCTCTTTCTCTACTAAACTTTGAATATAAAAGAAGATTTGATCAAAGGGTTTCCCCACACATTGTGGGGTTTGCCCCTGGCAAGCGCCACATCTTGTGTCCTCTTGTCTTGGCTTGTCTTCTGCGATTTATATTTGTGTTCTATCTGCAGTTTATCTTAATACTTATGTGATTGCTAACTGTGAAAATTTAAATAAATTGCTCTAGCATAGAACATACCAAAAATTAACATGGTATCAAATCTGAGGTGAAGACAATGCCCAAGCAAGAGTGAAAGAGAAATCACCAAAGGCAGTTGGGACAAGACAAAAGGATCAATGAGTTCTTCACAATTCACTTAGGGTGAAGTCAAAGCAAAGCATATTATCATAATAACGTAGCATAACTTCTGATGGCATACCTAAAGATCACTACATTGGGAAGTTCGAATCTAAGGGTGGAAGGAAAGGTAGATGTCTTGGTTATGAGTTCGGCCCTTATCCGAAGAAGTTTCTGAATGACAGAGATGCAGGTCATCAAAGACGCGGCCAACTCTTCAAGGAAGAAAGGAACCCCTGGTAAGTAGAATCAAATATTGTTTCTGATAAAGAAGTGGTATCTTGTATTGGCCCTCTCCTTCAGATTCTTTGGGAATCTGGCGTATTGATTGTAGCGCTTCAAGGCACTTCATCGGATAGAAGGGTGCACTCTCTAATTTGATAGAGATGGAAACAATCATGGGATTACACTTGGAGCAGATTCCACCTATCCTGAAAAAGGAATGGAAGTCAAAGGTTTTATGGTACCATTCATCGATGGAAAGGTACGTGTTTAAAAATAGAATTTTCAAAGATGCTTTTGAGTTCAAGGTTATATCAAGTTGCAGGAAGTCCACTGGGGACCATGTCCATTGACACGGCACTGGAGATCTGTGAGTCCAATGGTGACAGAGATGGATGAATTCAAAAATAGCATACAACTTCATCTTTGAGATGTACAGAAGGAAAGTCTTACAAGGGGACCATTCCCCTCATGTAGTAGGTCCATAGGTTTGAAACAACCCGTGGAGTTTTGAGGTTCATGAATAGGAATCTCATGTAGACAGGAGGAAGAAATCCCTCTATGGCTTGAAGCAAATCACCCCAAGCATAGTATGAGAGGATCAACAACTGCCTGATGAAGCTGAGATTCACTAGGAGTGAAATTGATCCAAACCATTGCTCGAAGGTTGTGGATGATAGACCTCTCATACCGGCACCTATGTTTGACAGGTGCAGACCCTCTCATTTGTAGGAGACAGAGGGAGTTGGATTCCATATGTGGAATAATAAGCTGCAAGCCTATGACTACCTCAAGGATATTAACTTTCAGAAGCTATATGGTAGTGATGCCGAACCAGATTTAGGAAATGCCTCTGAGTTTCATAAACTCTATCACGTTGATGTTCTTGGTGAACTTTCGTCCGGACATATGTTTTGCAATTAGCATGATGAGCTCATATTTGGTTGAACCTCACTGGATTGGTGCCAAGAATCCTCTGAGACATCTTCAGGGCACAATCTCTCATGGATTGAGATACACTGCCGGAGATATGAAATTTCATGATCATTTGAATGTTGATTAGGCAGGTAGTGTGGAGCATCACTGGAGAACTTCTTAATGTTGTTTCTCTTTGGATTATGCTTCGATATAATGAATGAGCAGGAAGCAGAAGTTAGTTGCCATAAGCACTGCCGAGATTGGATACATATCCACGAGTATGATCTCGTATGAAGCTACCTGGTTGGGGAAGCTCTTCAGTGAGCTGTTTTGATCACATACCACTGTGATTCTCTGTAACAACCAGAGGTGGGATTCAATTATTGAGGAATCCTATATTCGACAATTGCTCCAGATGATAGACATCAGATACTACCTTATCTAGGATATGGTAAGTCGATGAGCAAGGAGGCTCCATCGCACTGAGATCATGTACAGGTCGCTAAAGCCCCGAGGGAAAGATCAAATATGATTTTTCTGAAAAACTTGTAGTCATCAAGAAACCCTTATACAAGGGTCTTGCATGCTGCATACATTCAGCTCTAGGAACTTTGAGGGCTTGCGGTTCTTAGTGGAGCAACATACGACCACAGGGTGACTCACCCTCCCTTGGTGGTATGCACTGAAACAAGATGATTTGTTCTCTTATGGGACAAGATGATTCGCTCTCTTGTGGAATAGGATGATTCACTCTCTAGTGTAGCAGGATGATTAGTTCTCCTGTGAGGCCTGGATTGATGTGTTCTCCATGGCGACTATAGCAGGATTGATGTGTTCTCCTGTGAGGCCTGGATTGATGTGCTCTCCATGGTGACTATAGCAAGATTGATGTGTTCTCCTGTGAGGCCTGGATTGATGTGTTCTCCATGGCGAATGTAGTAGGATTGATGTGTTCTCCTGTGAGGCCTGGATTGATGTGTTCTCCATGGAAACTATAGCAGGATTGATGTGTTCTCCTGTGAGGCCTGGATTGATGTGTTCTTCATGGCGGCCTGGATTGATGTGTTCTCCATGGCAATTGTAGCAGGATTGATGTGTTCTCCTCTGAGGACAAGATTGATTAGTTCTCCTGTCGAGGCATCCTACCCATGCAGTCTGGGACTCATGGGAAGTACCTCTCATCTGATCAATGAGCAGGGAAATGAAGTTAGGGACCATAGTAGTACCGATGGACGCATCTTTGTATCTACCGTACTCCCTACGCTAGGATGACCTCCATTGATCTGGGATCAATGATACTGGTCTGGGACCAGTGGTAGGAGTTGTACCATACTATGACACTGACTTCGGGTCGGTTTAGACTGGTCTGGGACCAATGGTACATACTCTGAGACTGACTTCGTGTCAGTGCAGTACTGGACTCAGACCAGTGAGAGTGGTACATACTATGAAGCTGAATTCGAGTCGGTTGAGACTGGTCTGAGACCAGTGGTACACTCTCTGAGACTGTGATACTGGTCTGGGACCAGTGGTAGGAGTGGTACTTACTTTGAAGCTGACTTCGGGTCGGTTGAGACTGGTCTGGGACCAGTGGTACGCACTCTGAGACTGACTTTGAGTCAGTGGAGGATGACACTGGTCTGGGACCAGTGGAGTTGTACTCACTATGACGCTGACTTTGGGTTGGTTGAGACTAGTCTGTGACCATTGGTACATACTCTTAGACTGAATTTGAGTCAGTATGATACATCCTTAATCATTTCTTCTTCTTCATAATTCGGACAAAAGCAGAGCATAAGAGAACAAAGCATAGCAGAGCATAACAGAGCAGAGCCGTACAAATCAGTATAGGGCAGAACAGGCAGAATAGAGTAGAGTATGGCAAGGGTCAGGTTGTACAGGGCAGTGATTTGATGGATGAATAGTAACGACCGATAGATAGATTGCAAATGAAGTTCTCCCTAGTTGAGAGGGAGTGTTAAAATTGGCAACTAGGACCAAACTTCATGTGGGTCATCTTATTCATGGCTGATAATATTTTTATTACATTCCTCTCATTGAGAGGTGTAGGATTGATATAAATATCATCCGATTCCGATAAGTATTCATGGAGATATGAATTTAT
>APFE030411129.1:85567-150982 GCA_000404065.3 Pinus taeda | reverse complement strand
AATGTTAAAAATTTAAGTAAAAGGATGAAAATGAATATTAAGGAGAATGTCACTTTTACTTTAAGAATTTAACATTACCATGAAATTTGAATAGCATATCAATACTAGGAGAGGGGAATGGAACCCAAATATCACTTAACCAATTTAGAAAACACCTCGGAGTCCCCAACAATCAGCTAAATGTTAAAAAGTTAAATAAAATTTAGAAAAATCCTTGTCTTTTTGGGTGACTGCCCGGATTTAATGACTCGGTCGAGTAGATGTGGAAACGGCCGGGTTGACCGAGTCATGACTGACTCAGCCAAGTCATGCAATAACTCGGCCGAGTCAGTCATGACTCGGCCTCCCAAACTGGTTTTTTTGCCGGGTCATAAAATTCCTCAATGACTCGGATCAACTCATCCGTTTCGGATTCGATTCAACTAAATTTTAAAACATTGCCTAGGATAACCCATCGAAGTCGCAAGCAAAGAACAACACCGTGAAGGCAAAGGGCAGAGGAAAGTGGTGTGAGTTCCATAAGAGCTCCACTCACAACACAAGTGAGTGTCGGGCCAAGCAGTCACTAGTGGCCGAGATGAAGGCTTCTGAGTCGATGCATATTCCGACTCTGAGTCAGAAACCAACAAGGGGAATGACAAAGGAAAGTAAATCATTGACGCGGAGCCCAGTACCATTGTGGCCACCACCAAGATCCAAAAGATTAAGCCTGAAGATCCAGAAGAGGGGCAGCACATATTCCACTCACAGATGTGGGTGATTGGTTCTCCGTCGTAATTCATTATCGATAAGGAGAGCCAAAAGAACCTAATTTCAATAGAGTTCATGAAGCAGTTGGCCCTACTGACTATAGCACATATGCATCCGTACACCATCAGGTGGCTTCACCAAGGACGAGATCTCTGCGTCAGCCAATAGTGTCATCTTCCCTACAGCATCAAGCCCTTCACGAATGAGGTACTGTGTGATGTATTATTAGGACAACCATATTTATGGAAGCAACATGTTGTATATGAGTCTAAACCTCTCTCTGTTATTATTTATTTGGGTACTAAGTTATACAGGATACCGGTGGTAGCCCCACCTACCGCCATCTCTTTGATCTCTACTAAGAAATTCAGTAAGGTCATCTCCCAGACTGGGAAATTTGTTTTCTTTTTTATTCACTCTCAAAGTAAGGGGAAGGTCGTAGCCACATCCATGGACCCCGAGAAGGGTTCCTCCAAGTGTAGAAGCTAGTGGATACGGTTATGGAAGAATGCAAGGACATCCTCTCCTCACCCACACAGATACCCTTGCATTGTCAAGTCAAGCATTCAATCGATCTCACTCTCGAAGCACCTCTACCCAACGGGCCGATATATCGCCATTTCATTTTGGAAAATGAATAGATCACGAGGAAAATCCAGGAGTTACTACAAAAAGGGCACATCTCACCAAGTTCCTCGCCTTGTGAGAGCCCGATTATACTTATATAAAAGAAGGATGGAACCTCGAGGCTATGCATTGATTATTAGGCACTAAACAAAATCACTGTCAAGAACAGGTATCTAATCCCACAGATTGATGACCTGCTGGACCAACTCAACGGGGCCTAGTATTTCAGCAAGATCAATATGAAGTCTAGTTATCACCAGGTTCCAATAGAGCCCACCGATGTATGGAATATTTCCTTTAAATCCAAGGAAGGTATTTTTCAATGGTTGGTTATGCCCTTTGGGTTGAAAAATGTCCCTGCTACTTTATGAGGCTAATGGATGACATCTTGCGGCCCTTCACAAACTTGTTCATGGTAGTTTATCTGGAAGACATCCTCATCTTCAGCAAGAGCTGGGAAGAACACTTGCAACACATTTGGCAGGTCCTTTAGACCCTTCGGTAGCACAAACTTAGTGCCAAATTGGATAGATTCACCTTTGACATGAGCCAGGTCCAATACTTGGGTTACATCATAGATGAGAATAGAGTGCATGTGGACCCGACCAAGATCCAAGTGATTCAGGATTGGCCAGCCCCAACCACTCTAATGGAGCTTTGCAGCTTTTTGGGCCTTGCAAATTTCTACCAGGAGTTCGTTTTGGGATTCTCCCATATCACTTGGTCATTGAGTCAGCTTACCAAGGGTGGGGCAAAAGAAAAGTTTTCTTGGTCTAAGTCCCAACAGAAGGTGTTTGTTGATTTGAAGTACTGCCTCTTCTCTACACCAGTACTCACACTTCCAGACCTTAAACGACCATTTGAAATTGAAACAGATGCCTTAGACTATGCTATTGGTGCAGTCCTCACCCAGCATAGGCATCTAGTGACCTACCATAGTGAGACACTTTCTGATACAATCCAGATGTACCCCACCTATGATAAATAGATGTATTCCATCATGCTTGTTGGCCAACAATGGAAGTACTACACTCTAGGGAAGGAGACAGCCATCCACGTCAATCACCGACCTCTTCAGTTTATACAGACACAAGGGAAGTTGCATAACGATCACCATCAGAATTGGTCTACATATCTGTAACAATTCCACTTAACATTAAATACAAAAAGGGCAGCAGCAATCATGTTGCATATTGCCTCAGTCGGCCCCCAGTTGCAGCATTAACTATTGTTTTCAACTCTTGTGCTCACGAGACCTCTAGATGGTTGCAACTATACAAAAATGATCCAGAGTTCGCCTCGACATACCAGATGCTAGTAGATGGCAAGCAAATTCCTAATTTCCACCTCCATGACACATTATTATGCTACCTGGTGTTTGGTCAATTTAGTGTGTCCTAAATTGCTATATAAATTGTCAATCCAGGAGTCGTAAACTGCCGAAGTGAAGTGCACTATATATGCAAGATAACCATTTTCTTATTTATTTGTCGTTTTTAGTTTTTGATTTGTTTTTGGATTTATCTTCTTGTTCATTCCCTAATGTGAGGTGGTAATTCTAATAATCAAGTATGGACAAAATTATTCAAGGTAATGGTGGCCTTTAAAATAATTTCCAAACTTCAAAGTGTTCCAAAGGTTTTCAAACTTACAATGATGAAATTAATATGTGCCTAGATTCTAATTAAACAAAATAGTGAACTAGTGACTATGAAACCCAGTATCCTTGCTATTGTATAAAAAGGAAAAGACTGAACCCAAAGCAATTCAAAAATTGTAAGCAAAGTAAACTAAATCATATCACATCAACTCATTTTTGACCGCTCACCATTTGACTCGCTCTGGCTATAGGAGGTAATCATAAACAAATTAAGTAATATGATATCTAAATTGCATAAAATAAAACTAAGATCAAACTACACATTCATCCTACAATCCCTCACCATTCGACTCGCTCTGGCTATAGGAGGTAACCGAGAATGATATGAGTAATCTAATCACTAACTTGCAAAAGTAAATAAACTAGTATCAAACTATACATTCACACTCAATCCCTCACCATTCGACTCACTCTGGCTATAGGAGGTAACTGAAGAATGATATGAATAGTCTAATAAATATCTTGCAGAAAAGTAAATGATCAAAGCAAAACTAAAGAAATAAACAGTGCTGGAATTATAACTAAGAAAACAAATCAGCAGAAGGACAAGATAATTCCATCATGTCATTAGTCATCAAAAAGCTATATGCACTGCCTGGGATTTCTATTAGAACCTAAAATGAAAACACTGATCAGTTGACAATCAATTGAAAGCATAAAAGAAGCTATGGACAGCAAACAACATAAATACCATGAGCAATGTAATATATACAGCAAACATCTATGGCATCAAGAGTGTAAAATGAAGAAAAACATGAAGCTATACAGTAACTATAGGACCTTGGTGTACAGGGGCCCTCTGCAACCTCGACCAATCAGAAACCAATCACGGATTTGAACTAAAAATCAGTGTCTTCTCATATATTGCAATACAATCATAAAATAAAGGCTAAGCCTCGGCTCGATGGCTCGTAAAAACAGTCAGGATTACATATTATCAGCTAGCCTATACGCATACGAAGATGTTTTATTTATAGCAGGAAATACATAACTAATTCCTAATGTAGTGCCCACTCTAGTTTTCTGACCCTAATATGACATTATCTTAGATACTTTAGTCTATGAGGAACTCAGGTTGAGGATCTAGATGACTTTATTATTAGTGAATGTGATGGTTATGTATGTTCTCTATTTATATTATGATTACGGTATAATTAATGGTTATGTGTACTCTCTATTGATATCATGATGATGATAGTAGTAAAGGATAGACATGTTTTCTATTGATGTTATAATGATGGTAGCTTTGATCTATATGTATAGTTCCATTAAGGTTATGATGATGCTAACCATGATGGAGGTATCCCCAATGTTATCTACTTACAATAGTTATGGTTCACAATGAACAATGATGTGAATGACCAAGTGATGGTAATAATGCTATTATGACAATGACTAACACTGAGAAACCTGGTTACTAATTATTATTGAGTATGGCAGGAAACCACCAGAGGCACTCACACATGACGAGTTGACGACACCTGGTTTGATGAAAATTTATATTATTTTATCTTTGACATTCTAATTCGATTTCGAAACCTGCTATATATGTTTATCTATATTCTGATAATATGTTAATGGTTGTAGGCACATATTAGTTGCTTGGCCGAATGACTCACATATGGGTGATGCGGTTGTATAGGTGGATGGAACTACATGGGAGGGGTGGGACAGAGTCCCTGATCTCACCCACTAGCACTCTTGCCGTGACTTGGGCTGGAAGGGTTGAAACACCTTCGCCTTGAAGATCACGATGCCATGAGGGCAGGTCCCAAAGTGGGGTCGCTCATGAGGAGTTTACTGGGGGGTGCGCATCAAGGCGGATTCCTTGATCCCCAGCACCAGTAATCTCACTATAGCAAGCAACATAAGAGATGATAGTGGTCTATGATGTTCCACTCCCCTCGTAGTCACTGGATGCTTGAAGGGCAAGTGGTGTGGCACCCTTGGAACTTCAGGGGAATTTCTTAAAGGGCACGACCAACTTGGCATCACAAATAAACTATTAGGTGTGGCACCCTTGGAACTTCTAGGGAAGTTCTTGAAGGGCACAACCAAACTTGGCACCCTTAGAATCATTAAAAATAAATAATAATAAATAAATATAAGTAAGGAATGAAAACTAGTTAAATTTACATCAAGGATAAATGATGATTAGAAACCAAGGTAATTAAATAAAAATAAATAAAACTTGGAATAAGGAGGATCATAGGAAGAAATAAAATAGAGTATCGTAAAAACTCTACCCTTCCCCTGTTGGAAAATACTAGATAGATTAGGTGGTTTAATTAGGTAAAAGGGGAAAGACGAACATAATTGTAAGGATAAAGATTAATCCTAAACTAATTAAACCTAATTAAGAAAAGAGGAAGCTGAATTAAAATAAGAATAATAAATTAAATTTAGAGAAATGTAGAAAAGCTCCATGTGGCATCAACCAACATAAGAATATCCATCTAAGAGATAATCTCAGTTAAATTAGGGAGTAGATTGGGGGTTGACTCATTAATTGACTTCAAGTAATAAACACAATTTAAGGAATAAAGGGGGGGAATAAAGAAATAACTATGAGAAGAAATAGGAATCTTGTGAGGTGAGGAAAATATTAGTTTTAAATAAAAAGTTAAGTAAATAATTTTGGGTGACCCTTGATGAGAGAGTGACACATGGGTAGGTGAATAATCAAGCTATTAAATAAATAAATAAATAAAATATAAAATTATGCATGACATGCCAAGTGTCATCTATGAGGACTCTTATAAAAGAAGGGGCAAGCCATGGGAGAGGGGACTTTTGGAACCCTATGGGGGGATGGATGATATGAGGTCAGAGTAGTGATTATGAATCTATAGTGAGTTTGGTAAGGTAGAGGATTTTTAGAGAAGGGACTCTTGAGCCAAGGTGTGCTCTCCTCTGCCAGCTAGAGCTTTCCTTCATTATACAACCCCATTGCAGCTCGGGGGTCCGTGGGGAAGAAGAGTACCCAAGGAGTAGGCTGGGAGGTTAACATGTGGGTCATCGCATTTGGATCAAGTACATCGTCATTTATTCGCGGAGGTGACTGGCAACAAGGGAATACCAGCGACAACAAAGCAAGCGGAGTCTCGGCTTCTGGTGAACAGTATATATGTGTTGCAATACTATTTTGGTCTTAGTTGAATGTATGTAAATGTTATGATATGTTTCCTGAAATGAATTCCCAATGTGTTTCTCTTCTGGTTGTATTTTGTTGTAAAGAAAGATAAAAAAAAAAAAGTATATAGTTTCCATGTGGTCCTTACACCTAAGGTCTGCACTGGTAGACAGACACGTAAAAGACCATAATCGAAAATTTAGCAGCATGGTAGTCGTGGGAAGTAAATCCAAGGAGGGTGGTTTGTTGGATTCGGTTCATGGGCAGTCCCCAGGTGTTAGCACACCTCCTAAATCTCAGGATCTTGCCACGCAATCCTCCTCGTGATGAAAACAGAGTCCTACCACCGCAAAACTCCTAGTGTTGACCACCATTTGACCGGCTTTGACCGCGGGCTTCTGTGAATGATTTAGCTGAACCAAGGGGACGCGTTCCATGTCCACATCATTTGTAGCTTGCCCATGTGGTTGGATTCTTCAGTAGACACCTGTAGCATAGACTTCAACAAAAAGGCTACGGAAACTGACTCTGGCTGCGGAAAGTGACAAGATTCTACAGCTAATTGAGCAAAAATCTAAATCAAACAACAGTCACAAGACATAGTTAGGAAACCATTTATATGCTCATTTTAAACTAATATACAATGATTTGATAGCTTGGAGGTTCAGGTAACTAGAGAAAAAGGCTAAAAAGGTATGTAGGGAAGATAAGTTTGGGACTCAACATACCCCCACTGTGAAGGTGTTGCATGTCCTCATGCAACCAAAATTTAGTCCTCTCCCTTTAGTCTATGTATTCTGAAGCCTCTGCTAGTACATCCAATCCTCTTCTCTTCTTTCTTTGTGCTACCACCATCTTGGGTTTCCTTATCAAACATCTGAACTTGAGATTGATTAATTCCCTGCTCAACTTTCTGCACTTCTTCTTTAGTTTCTTGTTCTTTTTCTGCCAGAGACCCATATGTAACATAGTATTATCATGAATAATTTTGTCCACTTTGCTTTGCTCCTTTAATGCCTCATTTTCTTGTTTAATGTGCTTGTTTAAAACCTCCATTTCAAACACTTCTTGTTTCAAAGATTGAACTTGTGCATCTTGTGTTATGTGAGGCAGAATGGATGGTGTGCTCGGGCCTGCAGCTGTCTTCTCTAAAGATTCGAGGTAACCATATACCTCTTGCTGTTTTGGATCGATTTCAAGTGTTTTCCTTGCGCTGGCTTCAATGTCTTCTTGACGAGGAGGATTGTCTTCTAGTTCTGGCTGAGAAAGGCTTACATCAACATCTGAAGGGCTGGCGTCAATATTTGGCAGAAGATGAGGTGGACTATGGCCAGCTTGAGGTTTCTCAAGTGTTTCCCCACCCAAGTCAATGAAGTTGGGTCCTTTTACTTATGTTTTCCTCCACTTTCCTTTGAGTCTTCTGCTTCTTCTTAAGTACTATGGGCTAGTACTTTCTTCTTCCATAATTTTTTTCCCTTTTTCTTCCTTCTTAACTGTGGCAGCTTGTTTTTGGAGATGCACTAGTCTCTCAGATAACACTTGGTAGTCTTCCTCTATAGATGGTTCTGGTGATTGGTAAACATCTTGTAAGTTCCTCTTTCCCTTCAATTTTCTCTGCTTTCTGTCCTTAGTTCATTCCTCCTTTTCTTTTTGACCAATTTCTTTAGTTTTACCAATAGGAGAGTCTTGGATTATGGCACTTTTTCCTTTTCTCCTACTCCTTCTCAGTGCCTTTGGTGTACTGCTTCCCGGTGCCTCGGATTGCTCTTGAAAATAGTTTCTCACTAGAAACAGTTCCCAAGTATCTTTGTTTTTCTTCAATTGATCTTCAACTAGAATCCTCACGATTCCATGATGATATAAATGAGGTTCTATGTCCCCTATGTTCTTTTGGACTGTGGTGCTCATCTTTTTCAAACTCAACAGTAAGAAATAGGGAAGATTAAGAGTTTGTTTCTCTAAAAAGTTCATCAATAGCCTAGTATGATACATATACATCGTCCCAAATCGGCCTTCACAAGTGATAAACTTTTGAATGATTAATAGTAAGCCGGCCCATTCTTCTTTTAATGCATGAACAGAAATCCCTCTTGTAAATACAGTAACGTCCATACCTAGGTTACGCAATATAATTCTCCATGCCTTCTCATCCAAAATTTTGTTTTTAAACCAACGCTCACCTTCCTAGGGCAAATCTATAGCAGCTGCAATTGAGGCTTCAGTGACCGTGAACTTCAGGTATCCAATCTCCACCACCTGGTCATTGAAAGACCTTGCAAAGGCTTTCGTTACTTCCTTATTATGGCCCTTAAATTTCTGAATGAAACAGAGCCATTTAGCTTTCTTCAGCAATTCTTTTGCCTGAGGGTACCCTTCTAAAAACTTAAGCCCTTCTGGCTCTGCCCTTAGTAACCTTCCCATCTTTTCCTTTCTTTAAAATTCACTCTGGAATTCAACTGCGTATGAGGGTTTTATCAGAGGTAAGACGGCTATGTTGCAAGGTTTGTGGAAGAACGATGGCCGAAAATGGAAGATGGATACGGGAATTGGGGTGTTCAATAATTGTAAGCGGAAATAGAGGATGAGCAACCGAGATGAAATGGAGACGTATGCTAACGAAGTGCAGCTTTAACACAAGTGAAGTGGAGTCGGAATTTTGAATTGAACGGCTGCGTGAGAGACGTTACACGTTGATAAAATGACTGCACAAAGTACGGTGGAGAGGAGCCGTATTTACATAGGTCATATCTCATAGTGTGGAAGTGTAGTCATCTATAAGTTGAACCCGAAAAATAATCATGAGACCGTTTAGGGAGTAAATGTATGGCTTATGGAGTAAGGTCATGGAATGGTAATGGAGCTATCATAATAACCATTGCACATAGTGAGCTTTAAGGTTCAATAACTATGCAAAATTGTGCCTTTAATTGCTATTTGAAAGAAATTTTTTCCCATACCTTGGAATCCTTGTCTTTTGTTGTCCATTAGCCCTTACCCAATTGCTCCTTATTGATGTCTGTAGATGCTCCATGTACATGTCTTCATAGCATATGCTTAGTCATACCTGCATTTTCATTTTATTGCACTAACATTTTCACTGTAAATTTGAAAAACAGAGTGGTGGCTGCGGAAACTGCTTCTGGCTGTGGAAACTTATTCCAGCAGCGGAAACTTGGCACAGCAACCACTTAGCTGAATAGAGATAGTTAGACAATAACTATCTGAATGGAAATGATCATGGGGAAAAAGAAACTTTTATTGATGAAATGAAATGGATGAGATGGAGTGAAATGAAGTGAGTGGAGTGAAAATGGAAATGAAATGAAGTGGGATGAAGTGAGTGGAGTGAAATGGAAATGAGAAAGAAAGAAATATTTTTTTTTTGGAAAACATAGAGTGTCAGGTGTCCCTAATTTTCACTCTACATTTTCTGTATAAGACTGTCAATCAGAGATTGGTTTTCAGGCTTATACAAATTTATTTTTTCTTTTTTCTTTTTTCTTTTTTAACAGAAAAGAACAAAGGCTAGGTTGGTGGGGAAGAAGGATTCTTCTTCACCAACCTTATTGTAGAATTCTCTTGAAACATTTTGACAAATTCTTTTTTTGAGAGTGGCTTATGATAAATCTTTAATCTGTGGCCATTCACAATAAGAGGAGTTTGAAATTCATCAACGGTCTTGATTCTTACCGCTCCATTGCTAAATACTTTGTCGATCTCATATGGCCCAATCCAATGAGTCTGAAATTTTCCTTTGAAGTCTTTAAACTTGGAATCAAATAGTAATGCCCAATCTCTCTCTTGAAACTTTTTCTCTTTGATATATCTGTCATGCCACTTAGCTCTTTGATGTTGAACTAGATCAATTCTTAGAATTGCTTCTTATCTAATCTCATCTAGTTCATTCAACTGCTCCATTATGTGTTTTTGGGCTTCTGATAGGTCCATCCCCAACTGAACTGCCATCTTGAAAGTTTTAACTTGAAATTCAATGGGGAGCAGGACTTCTTTCCCATAAACAAGTTCATAAGGAGAATGTCATGTTGTGTTCTTCCATGTAGTTTTGTAGGCCCATAAGGCTTCAGGAAGCCTTTCATCCCAATCTCTTCTATGTAGATGAATAGTCTTGGTGATGATACTTTCAATGACTTTGTTTGTAGACTCCACTTGGCCATTTTCTTGCAGATGGTAAGGAGTAGATTTCCTGTACTTGATCTTTTATTCTTCCATCAACTTCTCCATCATGTTGGATGTAAATTGACTTCCCTGATCTATCACAATTTCTCTTGGGACACCAAAGCGAGTAAAAATATCCTCATAAAGAAAGTTAACAACTGAATTTTCAACGGCAGAAAGTAATGCTTTGGCTTCTACCCATTTAGTGACATAATCAGTGCATACCAATATATACTTCTTTTGCTTAGATGGTGGATTAATGGGTCCAATGAAATCTAAAACCCATTTTTCAAAGTGTTCAATGAGTACTTGTGGTTGTAATGGAATTTCATTTGAAAGAGTCGGTTTCCCTACTCTTTGGCAGTTGTCACATCTTTTGACATATTCTTTTGTGTCCTTGAAGAGGGAAGGGCAATAATATCCTAAAGAAAGGATTTTATAGGCTGTCCTTTTGTCAGCAAAGTGTCCACCGCATAGCTCATCATGACATGCCTTGAGGATATCAGGCGTTTCATCTTCCCGAAAACATCTTCTGGCCACACAATCTGGCCCTATTTTAAACAATTCGTTAGAAATCCATGAATATTTTGAACTCTCCTGAACAATTTTTCTTTTTTCACCAGGAAATAGATGTGGAGGGAGTTTCCCTGTAACCAAATAGTTGGAAATATCTGCATACCAAGGATTCTTAGTAGTTACTGCAAATAAATATTCATCTGGAAACTTATCCTCTACATGAGAATCTTCTTTAGTATTTTGGATCCTAGACAAGAAATCAACTACTGTATTTTGTTTTCCTGGTCTATCCAACACAATAATATTGAATTCTTGTAAAATTAAGAGCCATCTTGTAACTCTGCCATTAGTAACAGGTTTGTTCATTAGATATCTAATCGCATAATGATCAGTATGGACAAAAGTTTCATAGCCTGTTATATAATGTCTAAACTTATTGATTGCATGAACAACGGCTAGAATTTCTTTTTCAGTCACAGTATAGTTCAACTCAGTGGGAGTCAAATTTTTACTGGTATAGTAAATGGCATAAGGAACTAATCCTTTTGACCCAACACAGCTCCTAGAGTTGTATCTGAAGCATTTGTAGAAACATGGAAAGGAAGTTTCCAATTTGGCCCTCTCAAAATGGGTGCTTCAGATATTCTTGTTTTCAAAGTTTCAACTGTTGATTGACAATCAGGATCCCATTTGAATTCACAGTCTTTTGTAAGTAATTTGAAGAGTGCAGATGTTTTTTTGGTGAATTTTTCTATAAATCTTCTATAATACCCAGTAAATCCCAGAAAACTTCTAACATCTTTTTGACAAGTTGGAATAGGCAACTTGGAGATGACTTCAGCTTTTGATTTATCAACTTTAATTCCATCCCCTGAAATATGATGTCCTAAAACAATCCCTTCAGTAAACATCATAAAGCATTTTTCATGACTCAATGAAAGATTTGTTTCTTTACATCTGATAAGGACTTTTTCCAAATTCTCTAATGCCTCTTCAAATGAATCGCCATAAACTGTAAAATCATCCATATAGACCTCTACACAATCATGGATTAGATCAGAAAAGATTCCTGGTACATAATCCAAAAGGAAGCACTCGGTAAGCAAAAGTTCCCCATGGACAGGTGAATGTGGTCTTATCTTGATCTTCAGGTGCCACCTGAATCTGATTATAGCCACTAAAACCATCCAGAAATGAAAAGTACTTTTTGCTTGCTAGAGTATCTAATACTTGATCAATAAAGGGTAAAGGAAAGTGATCCTTTAAAGTCGCTTTATTCAATTCCCTATAATCAATGCATACCCTCCATTTACCATTATTTTTAGGTACTATAACCAAAGGAGAAACCCATCGGCTATCTGAAATTGGTTAGCTCTTCCTGTTGTGCTCTTTCCAAGTTTTTGTTGATATTCAATGTTTTACCTGGAAAAATATCAGTGGTGGAACTACCAAACTCTTCCATAGAGTAAAGAGACATTTGTATAGATGATAGATACTCAATGTCAAAATTTAACTGAAATTGTGTGTGGTCATATTCTGAACAGGTTTCAAAGTTTTCTAATGTGTTCAGAATTTGACTATATTCACTGATTTCAGAAATGGTACAGATAGGTTGTATAGTATCCTCATCATCGACCCATTCATTAACTCCTATCTCTGTAATTGTTTGCTGGAGGATACAGATTGAATTTCTTTGTCGAATTACCATTAGAAATTTACATATCCCCTGATCTACAACTAATAAAAGCATCAGTTGTGGCTAGCCAAGGTCTTCCTAAAATGAGTGGATGCCCTCCTAGATTACTCTTGGGAGTTAAAATCATGAAATCCACTGGACACTCCCAAGAGTCTAAGGAGACCGAAATGTCTTCTAATACACCATCTGGTTTAATAATTGATCGATCTACAAGTTGCAGTAAAGTAGGTGTAAAAAGAAGATTAGGAAGTTTTAGCTGTTCCATAGTTTGTCTACTCATAATGTTGATAGCAGCCCCTAAATCAATCAAAGTATTTGGAATTTCTACCCCATTGATATGTGTTTTGACAATCAGACTACCGGGATCTACATACTTCTGCATGGTAACTTTTCACATCGTGATATCTGCAATTTTTCCTACCATATGGATTCTTCTTGTATCTCTTGATTTCCTTCCTGGTCTTTTGAGACTCAACTCCTTTATTGTTTTAGCTAGAATAGGAATTTCTCTAATGGCTTGTAACAAGGGAATCTTGATACAGACATTCTTTAATTCATCTAGAAAATCATAGTTAGGCAACAAGATTTGTTTTTCCACTCCTTTATCAATTTGTAATCTTTCAGGAAAAGGAGGTGTGGATAAAGATACAGGTTGCTTGACTATAGGAGTTGTGGGGGTTGATTCTTTTTCTTTTTCTTCTTGAGTGCTTGGGTTTTGAAGAGATGCTTCAAAACCTTTATTGGCTTTAAGAGATTCTTCCTCAGAAATGCTTTGCTTTTGAGCATCTATAGAAGGCTTGTCTAAAACTCTACCAAATCTGACTTGTACATCATTGAGAGGAACAATCATATAGGTAGGAAATTGTTGTCCTTCTACCATGTAAGCATTTTGAGGGTTTTTATTATTTTGATTTGGCAATGGCTGGGAAGGTAATTGATTTGTCTTTGGTTGGACTGGAGGCAAGAGTTGGGAATTTGGATTCTGTTGAGAAGGTTATTGTTGTGGAAATGGTAATGAAAGTTGTGGATTCTGATTTGGAGGTTGTGGAACTTGTTGGTTTTGAAAAGATGATGGATATGCAATATAATTAGCAATATTCCCATAAGGATTTTGCATACCTTGTACCCATGATTGAAATGGATTTTGAGGTTGGGACCAAAGTTGTTGCCAAGGATTCCAATTTGGTGGGGGTTGAAAGTTCGTGGGGTTATTAAACCCTTGATTGTGTTTCCCCTGCCAAGGTCTCCTTGAAACAAAACAGAGAGACTCAATTGAATTTGGGTCTTCTTGAAAGACAGCTTTGAGCCCAGGAATTTAAGGACAAGTCTCATGGCTTTCTGAGAAAATTGTGCATGTTTCTACAACTTTTGCATCCAAGGGCATTCCCTTAGATCATGTTTCTTCCTACATTTTGGACAAAAGATGGCCAAAGCTTCAACTTCTGCTTTTTGCTTGTTTTGTATGTTAAGGGTGTCTAGTTGCTCACTAAGACTCCCTAAAATATCTGTTTTGAACTCATCAAGCATGTTTCCAATCTCAGCCCTACTCACTGATCCGGTTGCAGATTTATTTTCTCTAATGAGAGAAGGATCTCTAGGCCCTTTTCCAGTTTTAGATTTTCCCCTTGAGAGACGGACACATAGCTCTGCTAGATCATGAAGTGGAAGTTGAGATATATCTTCTTTCCCCATCATATTCAAAATATCTATCCATTCATCTCTAATGGCTTTTAATAGAAGGGCTTTCAAGGTTTCTTCATCTAGGTTATTCATTTTTGCTCTTTTAAGGTTGTATTGAAATCTTTCAAGTAAATCCTCCAAGTTTTCATCTTCTTTTTGTACCATTTTGAATACCTCATCCTTATGATTGGTGGGCATACAATAGTCTAGGTATCTATCCAAAAATGTTTGTCTTCTCAGAGATAAGTTACCATCGCCTGAGCTAGTCTTATTTCCATTATGTTTGTAAGCATATTTTAGTATTTGATAGTAATGAAATGAAGTGGTATTTATGCTTCATCTTTGTATTTATGGTTATTAGTTTCTTTCATTCTTGTTTAAATTCCGATCAGATCACTTTTGAAGGAAGACATCTTCTATTATCAACATCATCATCAAAATCAAGAAGGCATCAAGTTGAAGATATTTTCATCAAGGAGTATCTTCACAAGTATCTTTATATATATGTCTGAATCTGTTAAAATGACTCTGCTTTGCAAGGAGAGCAACAATTTTTTTGGGTCATCAAACTTCCTTGCATGGAAGAAGAGGACAGATTTGATCCTCATAGAAAATGAAGTTGTGTTGAGAAATCTAGGGCTTTTAATGTTAGCAATTTCTCTGCTTGATAATTGCTTGTGATATGTTTTTTCTTCTTTACTTATGATCTTTCACTTTGTTAGCTTATTAGTCTATTATTTTCATCAAGACAATTATCAACAGTCCCTCAACAGGGAGGTATTCAACAGTCCCTCTTAACTAGGGAGGTATTCATAATGGTACCTTAGACTTTCTCAATCTGAAGAATCTCTCATAAGAAGAATTTGAATTTGTAACTCATTTGTATAACATCATACCAACGACCATTTATATAGCAAGGCCTTGACTAACAACTCTATCTCTCTTTAAGATCAAAACACAATTCTATCAAGACCAAT
Organism: Pinus taeda; assembly: GCA_000404065.3. Taxonomy (NCBI): domain Eukaryota; kingdom Viridiplantae; phylum Streptophyta; class Pinopsida; order Pinales; family Pinaceae; genus Pinus; species Pinus taeda. The sequence goes on along the minus strand of APFE030411129.1, from coordinate 135,767 downwards.
GACTTATAGACATACTCATCATTGTCTCTCTCAAAGCATACCCCACCTGGGTTCTCTCAGGATAATGTCCATAAGGACTATTCTTTTCTTGGACTTCCCAGTCCCCAAAAGAATATCGGTCCTCCATGACTACTCTTTCATGGGATTCCCTATCTCATCGCACAAGAGCATCAGATTCGAAATGATTACACAATCTTCCATTCTATCTTCTCGGGTGAAGCACAGAACAACATGTTTATCACTCCTTCTTATACCGGGAGGTTTTATTCCATGTACTCATTCCTATCACATAGGAATGTACCTAGGCTTCCGACTTAGGAATTTCTGAGTTTCTTCCAAGTAAGAAACTTCTTCTCATGCTCCCTCTTGACCAGAGACCTATAGCACCAATCAAATGTATAAAGAACTCCTTTCGTCGATGTCATGAATTTATTTTGAGTCTTCAACCTTTTGGGAACTTCTATATATATAGGGCACAGATATTTCATCTCTATTGTTCATGAGTCAGTCATGTCTTCAACTCATCAAAAAGTGATCTATGATATTTTCCATCTGCCTTTACTTCATGTCATTCTGCTTTCATGTCATATTTCTTAGAAGGACATTACATCCTTCTATATGGTCTGTTTGGAAGTCATTCACAGATGTTCCCTTCGATAGTTTTACATAAGCCCATCCAGATGCTAGTTCAAAAATAATCAATGAACACTTCAAATCAAAGTTACCTTTATGATGATCTTCACCATGACATCTTCCTGTAAATATCAGCATCTTGTATGAAGATTGATAAATCTCCCCAATATGCAGTGTCAAGGGTCTCTATCTTTTTCTGACTTCTATCAGATTCTTCATATCCTTCCAGGAGATATTCTAGTCAAATCTTCTTGGACTTCAGATTTTGAATGCCTTCTATAATCTATTATCGTGATCTCTTCCTTTCTTTTTCTCAGACACTTCGTTCCCAGGAACTTCCAATCAGAGTTCCTTGATTGTAGTCAGCTTCCTTATGTTGCATATATTATGTTGATTTCATCTAGTGTGACTTATTTTATTTTGCATTTCTTCGTAGGAGGAGATCCTTTCTTTTGTTGATCATATTTCCCAGGATGGAAATAGTGATCCATAATATCTTCAACCATATGACACGACTTTTTACCATCATCTATGAGCATACATACCTCATCTTTATTTCAGCCATCCAAACTTCTTGTAGTAGCTTCATTCGAAAGGACTTTATCCTTCAGACCCACTTCCTTGTTTTGTCATCATATCATTATTCCTTGAATCCCACAAGTTAGAATTTCTGATGAAGACATTTTTCTTCCTTTCTTTATTGATGAATCTTTTAATGAGAAACTTGAGGATGTTTTATATCCTCACCTAGAATATGTTTGCTTCTATATCTCAGTTTATGATTACTTCTGCTTCTTATAAATACTCAAGAGGTTTCCTAAGAGCTTCATAATCAGTAGGATTTGTACCAGACATACTTTTTTTCCATGTCACGAGCTCTTGCTTTTTAATGTTTCTATGTTATTTTTTTGAATGAGATGCAGCCTATCTAATTTAAAATACATCAAGACCATAATTTACAAGTGAAAAGTGCCTTCTTGAGAAGAATATCATCTCAGCCATAGTAGAGATATTTTACTTATTCATTCTTATACTTCTTGGACTCAGGCTCTTTCACTTATTCAGTAATGTGTGCTCCTTCTTTATTCCTCTTGTCCTTACCATGATTACGACAATATATTTTGTAGTGTCCAAGTTCATTACACTCGAAGCATCTTATCTTATCCATGTTCTTCCTTTTCTTTGAAAGACCAAACTTTCGAAATTCTCCCTTTCTTCTTGTCATTGTAGCATATGCTTGATTCTGTTCGCTTGGTCCGACATCAATATTTGCCTTTAGTCTAGTTTATTTGATCTTACATAGTGACCATGAATTTTGAAATGGCGTAGTCTCTTTCTTCCCATATAAGCTTGAAGTGAAGTTATCTCATTCTTCTGGTAGTGCATTTAGTACCACTTGATCATCTCTCTATCAGACATAACTTCTCCTAGTTCTTGTAGTTGCTCTCAAATTTTCGATATCCTCATGAATTATGAGGATATTGCATCTTCCTTGGATATATTTAGTTTGTAGAGTTCTTGCCTTAATGATATTACTTCTTCTGTGGTACTTACATAAAACAACTCTACCAATTTTTCATATATAGCTTTTGCAGTTTCTAGTTTTGATACATATGGGATTAGAGAGTGTTTTATAGATTCTATAAGAATCATTTGAGCTCTCACTTATCCCTTCATGTATTTAACATGATCTTGAGTATATTATTTTGTAGGTTGGTTTATTGATCCCTTAATGTGAACCATGACCTCATTCTCAATAAGATTGAGTTCAATCCTTTTCTTCCATGCAAGGAAGTTTACAGCCCCAACCAGTTTATTGCTTTCCTTGCGAAAATACATTTTGATATTATCGAATATATTCATGGACTTTCATGTCAGATTGTTTATTGTTTCCTCCTTCTTCATATTGATAGAGGGACTTCTTCTTGAGTGATTAATGAGAGAGACCTTGATTTATGATCCTTTGATGATCTGAAGTGCTTTCAATCTTTCTTCCTCCTTCCTTCTTCGATCTAGGGTTTCTATGATGTAGATCTTGGACTTGTTAATAACATTTTCACTTGATTTTATTCCTTATTTGAAGATTGGTTCTTGTGTTTCAACTTGCTTTGACTGCCCATTCTTGTCTTCAACACCTTAGCTTTGATACCATGTTGAGAAATCTAAGTCTTTTAATGTTAGGAATTTTTATGCTTGATAATTGCTTGTGATATGTGTGTTCTTCTTTACTTATGATTTTTCACTTTGTTAGATTATTAGTGTGTTCTTCTCATCAAGAAAATTATTAAAATAAATAACAACAAGTGACACATTATATAGGCTTCTTCATCCATGGCCAAAACCTCTCACCTCTTCAGAGGAAAACCCAATCAAAATTCTTCTTCTCTAGATCTTCAATTGATAATTAACAAGACCATGACACTGACCCTTGACTCTAGTATCCTCTTCAAGAACCTTGTCACCAACATGGTCATCCTAGTTCTTCCTTCTCTTGCTCCTTCTCTGCTTCTTCTAGAGAAACTCGGTCTCTATTTCTTATATTGCACTTTCATAACTAGCCTAAAGAATCTCAGCCTCTAGATCTTCTAGAGAAACTCATTCTCTACTTCCCTGTCCCAAAAAATTTCTTCCTTCGCTATCCCAAAAGAGTCCTATTCATTGCCTCCCAAAAGATCCCTTCTTTGTTGCCCCAGAAGATACTTCTTTGTTGCCCCAGAAGATATCTCTTCGCTACCCCAAAAGATCATACTTCACTTCCCGCAAAATATTATGCTTCATTTTCCCCAAAAGATTATTTCTTCATTACCCTATAAGAGTGTCCTTTTATCTTTAGAGAAAACCCTTTTTCACTGGCTCCTTTTCTCACTTCCTTATGCACTTTTCTTCATTGAATTGAGTTCAAACTTGATGCTTAGAATGGAGGCCAGGTTTCCTCTATTTATACTCCCCTTCACTGGGTCTTTAGGCCAACTTGACCGCTGGATGTAGGTCAACTTATTCTGACAACTTCTTCAACATTTATAGGCTAACTTGAAGAGGTTAGGTGACAAGTTATTTGGAGAATACCTTACGTAGACAAGATGTCCTTTTACAAAGTGTAACATGACTTCATTTACATGAAAATGACCCTTATATTTTATGACTAGATGACAAATAAAACCTAAAGGCTCTCAATGGGAATCTTGACTCAGAAACAAATCCCTTGCTCATGAAACCCACGAAGCAATTCAATATAAAAATTTCATATTTCTTATTTACATTTCTTTACATAAAATCATAATTATGTGTCATTATGAAGACTGAACTTAGTTACACCTTTCAAAAAGTCATTGGAAATGTTAAGGGTTAAATCACTAAACCTCAAATGGAAGAAGCTCAAGCTCTAGCCAAGTATATGAAAGGGGAGATAAGGGCTCAAAGGATCCTTATAGAATCCATCAAGGATCCCCTCATACCTTGTGTCACAAAGTTGGAGACATCAAAAGAAATCTACGAGAAGTTAGTAGAATTGTTCTCTGTAAGAATTGTTGAAGAAGTCATATCTTTAAGAACCGAGTTATACAATATGAAGATATCAAAGGAATAAGGAATAGCCTCATACTACATGAGGGTATCAGAAATATGAGATCAATTGCAAGAGTTGAGGAAAATAATGTTTGATAAAGAGATGGCTACAATTGTTCTAAATGCACTATTGGAGGAATGGGGCAACTTTGTATCAAGCATCTATGGAAAGAAGGAAGCCACCCCATTCAACGAACTTTGGTCATTATGTAAGATTGTAGAAACTTGTTTGAAGGAAAAAAGTGATGTGGGATCAAATGAAAAATTTCAAGCATTTGTTGCCATGGCTAAAAGAAAATGAAAGTTTGGAAAATTTGGTCCTGAGAAAAAGAAGAAGGATATGTCGAAGATTTGATGTTATGGTTGTCAAGAATATGGGAATTACAAGAGAGACTGTCTATAATTCAAGAAGGACAAAAAGAGGAAAGAAATAAATGAATCTAATATCACCAAAGAAGTGGAAGAACCTGATGAGAAGAAGTCCAAAGGGATAGATCTTCACTGTTATGGTTTCTCCAATGCATAACAAGGAGAAGTAGGAGGTGAAGAGGCCTCCACCATGGCAATCAAGATGAAAATCAATATGACTAGATACATCTTAGTAAAGCATGGCATCATGTTAGAAGCATATCGTTGAAGTGATAGCTCATGACATCTTTAGAAAATCTTAAAAGCATAGTTGAAGAAGAATTCTACATGGATGTAGCATGGATGCAGCAATCATCATATAAAGGGAGGAGCTCTTGGTAACCTCATTGAAAGCATATATAGTGCATATGGTTGAAAGAAAATCATCTAGCATGATAGAAGGAATTCATCATACATCATCATCATGAGAAAGGTGTTTCTGTTGGATGAGGATAATCTAGATCCTTTGTTGGAATCTTCATTAGAAGGTTCACCTCTACATGGAAGAAGTGTCTCGTTGATCATTCCACCTTGTGTGGGATACATTGTTTAGAAGGATAATGGTATGGTGGCAGGAAAGTGTAGTAGGTCAAGATAATTGAAGTGCTTTCAATCAAGGAAACGTAGCTACTGAAGAAATTCTAAAAGGCCAAAATAAGAAAATAGGTATGTATGCATGTATTTGATATATTAATTCATGTCATCATATAGTTTCCAAAAGCATGATTGAATATGAGCATGATGGAAAAATAAGAATATCTTCTTGATACATAAATATATACACCTTGAACTAGTTCACATATTGATAAGATGAAATCAACATAATATGTCCTCATATGGAATATGAGGTGGTTGACAAGATGAAGGAACTATGTTCCTAGGTACAATATGTGAGGAAAAGAAGAAGGACTTTTGGAAAAGTTGCAACTATGGTCACATAAGATAAGAAATCAACATCTGATGACTATAAGAATCTGGTATGGCATCTCCATGAGGAAGGTATAAAGACCTCGCTAAAGTCTGAAAAATAAGAAGACCCATTGACATTGGAGACCTTAGAGATATATTTATGAAAGTGTAGGATGTTGATGTTGCACGAAGAAGATGTCATGATGAAAGGCCATCATAAAAGGTAACTTTGATTTGATGTTCATTTTTTATTTTTAAACAACATCTGGATGGGTTGATACAGGGCTACTGAAAGAGAGTTGTAGATGTCACCTACAACTAGCACTCATGTGGTTGGATGGAATATCCTAAAGGAAACATGAATTGGAAGAGGTAGTTGTGTGAAGAAAATCCATATGTGGACTGGAAGATCACTTTCTGATGAAGAGAAGGATGACATGACTGATATGGTTCGTGAAGGAAAGTGATGGATGGTTGATGCCCTATGAAATATGAAGGCTCCATAATGAAGAAGATGAAATTCATGACATAGAAAGAAGGAGCCCCACAAGCAGCAGATAGTACCATGATCTCCACCAAAGAGAAGAAAGTTGTTGGAAAAAAGTCCTTAAGTTAAGAGGGAGCTTGGACAAGTCTCGGTATAAGATGGAGCTTGGGAACATTCCTTTTATAGGAATGGGTACATTCCAAATATAGGAATTGGTATATCTTCCCTAGTTGAGAGGGAGAGATAAACATGTCATTCTTGTATTCACTTCGTAAAGAAAGAATGGAGAATTAGGTAAGCATCTAGCATCCGATACTCTTTGAGGGTGTGATAGGGAATCCAAGATAAGAGTATTCGAAGAGGACCGATATTCTTTTGAGGACTATGAATCCAAGATAAGAATAGCCTTGGAAGGACATACCATGTGAACACCGGAGTGGAGTATGTGCCTTGAGAGACAATGATGATGGTATCTATCAGTCATTGGTCTGGCCAACATTGTGCATTGATCTTGTGGAGAGATAGAGTTGCTAGTCAAGGCCTTGCCATGTGACAATGTTGGTTGGAATGATGCAAAGAAATGGCTTACCAATTTGACTCTTCTTATGATAATTATTTAGATTGAGAATGTCCAAGTACCTTATATGGATTATGAATACATCCCTAGTTAAGAGGGAGTGTTGAAATATGTAACTAGGTTCAGTCTTCATAATGACATATGTAATCATGATTTTATGTATTTGATGTAAAGATAAAATAAAATTATTATTATTATTCTTGAGGCATGGGTTTTATGCTCAAGGGAATTTTATTTTTAGGTAAAGCACCCATTGAGTGTTTATAGGACTTGTCATTTAGTCTACAAGTCAATTGAGTCATTGTCATGTATTGAAGACCCTTTTGGGCATGTTATGTATTGTAAAGAAACATTATTTGAGCCAAAAATAGAGTCAAAGACCCTCCAAGTCCTTGTCAAACAAGTAGCAACAAGTCGGCCTACATGAAGGGACAAGTTGGCCTAAATATAGCAATTTGTACCCCTCAAAATCCTATATATAAGGAGGAACTCAACCTCATTTGTATACACTCTCAAGCAAGTTCAATCTCCTCAAGATAGACACTGGAAAAGGACAAAAAAAGGAGAAAGATCAAATTTTTGGGCCTCCCTCTCTCTCTTGTGTTAGGGTTTCTACAGTTACTACGCAAGTTGAAGTGTTGGATAGTTGTTGAGGTCGAAGTTGCAGAAGAATCTGTTGGGTCAAAGTTTCCAAAGAAATTGTTGGGTCAAATTTGCAGAAGAATCTATTGGTTCGAATTTATAGAATAATTTCCTTGGTAGAAGTTCCAGAAGAAACTGTTGGGTTGAAGTTCCAGAAGAAACTATTGGGTCAAAGTCCCAAAAGATATTGTTGGGTCGAAGTTGTAGAAGAAATTGTTGAGGCCAAATTTGTTGAAGAAGTTGTTGGGGTCAAAGTTACTGGAAGGAACACTCGTCAAAGAGGAAGGTTTGACTTGGTCTTGGAGGATCCTTGGTCAAGGTTCATAGGTTTTGGAATTCGTCAATTGAATTTCTATAAGAAGAGAAGAATTCATGTGGGTTTTCCTCTCAGTTAAAGAGGTCAGGCCATGGTTGATCGCTTATATCCTGTGTCCTCTTGTCTTATTTTTCTTCAGGGTTTGGTAGCTATTTGATGAAAAATAACACAAGACATAATCAAGAAAAAGAAGAAGTTAATTAAGTTAAGAAAAATACATCACAAGCAATTATCAAAGTAAGAGAAATTGCCTAACTTGCTACCTCTAGATTTATCAACATAGCATTCACCCTTACCCTCTCTTTGTCACATCTTTATAATCCTATTGCACTCTTTTCTAATCATTCAAATTTACTTGGTCTCTGAGAATGGGTGGAATGTCCACCCAAAATGTTGGGCATAATCCTCCTATTTACGTAGTAAAAATCTCCAAAAATTGTGTTCTTATTACAATGAAAATTTTGCATTTGTGCTTTGAATTTTGGGCCCAAAGCCCTTGTAAAGTAGCCTCTCCCAAAGCTATGGATGCACATGAATCTGCTTGACTTTCAAATCTATCCATTCCAAACACAATAAATTTGACTCCAAGAATGCTACAAAAAGTCTTGCAAGAAAAATTGAAACTTCATCTCCGTTGGGAAGCATTTAGGAATTGGGAGACATGTCTCTCAAGTTTTGTTCTTAGCTTTGACAATGCCTCAAAAAGGAATCCAAAGCTGGCAGGAGGGGAAGGTGTACTTTATGGCCCCGATGGAACTAAATTACTCATGGGGTTTAGGAAAGATGACAAATAATTAGGTAGAATTCTATAGCGTTCTGCAACGCCTCATCGTGTTTCTTCTATTACTATGTTGGGGGATTCCCTTCTAATTATTCAGCACATGGTAAAAGGATTCTCTCTAAGGAATAAGACATTGGAAAATCTATTAAATCACATCAGAAAGGTCATAAAAGAAATCCCCTCAATTAACTATTCCCATGTCTAACAAGATAAAAATAAAGAAGCAAATGAATGTGCCAATGAAGGTTGTGTTTTGAATTTTGGTGAATTCAAGGTGCATGGCCAAGTAAGGCCATATTTTTTTCATTAAAACTCAAATAGGTTGGATTTTTTGCAGATTTTGCTTTATTTTGGGTCATTGAAAACACTGAGGGGGGTGAATCAATATTTTCTTTCAATTGTTAATTAACCAATTAAGATTTTCCTTAAATAGAAGATACCATAACACATAAAATAAAAAGAAAGTAATTTATATAATGATTATTCAAAGAAGCGGACACCACTCCTCTCAACAAATCCAAGCACCAACTTGGTCAAAATGGGGACTTCAATCCTATCTACAAATCCAAGCACCAACTTGGTCAAAATGAGGACTCCAATCCTCTTAGGCTCCAAACACTTCAAATATATTTTAAGAAGGTTGATCAAATATTCTTCAAGCTCTGCCTTAGAAACTCTTCAAAGTCTACTCCAAAAAAAGTCTCTAAAGTATGCTTCCAAGTTTGCTTCAAGTCTGCTCAAAGAAGGTCTTTAAGAACTGCTTCAAGACTGCTCCACAAATATCTTCAAAAGACTGTTTCAAGATCTCTAAAAGTTGATCCAAAAACTCTTCAATAAGTACTCCAAAATTTCTTCACAAGCTACTTCAAGGTCTCTTCAAATATCACTTTAAAATTTGATCCATGGTCTGCTTCAAAAATTACTCCAAGTTTGTTTCAAGAAGTATCCCTCAAATCTGGTCCAAAGTTTGCACCAAAATCACTTCAAATATGGTCCATGGCATGTTCCAAAAATTACTCCAAGTTTATTTCAAGAAGTCTCCAAATCACAGGGTCGAGTCTGAAGTAAGTTAGGTCGATATGCAGGGGCCAAGAGTTGCAAGAAGTTGAGTCTAGATAGAGTTGCAGGGGTCGAGCATTGCAGGAGGCTGAGTTAGACAAAGTTGCACAGGTCGAATATCCACAGAATTTCATCCATAGAAAGGGGTTGAATTGCATGTTTGTTAGTAGTCCGCAGGAGATCGAAATTTCCTCTTCCACAGGTCACTTTCCTCACGGAAACTTTTGTTTTACCATACTAGACCGAACTAGGTTGAGATTTAGGGCTACAAATAGGAAAAGTTATGTTCCAAGAATATCTTAGAAGGTTACTCCAAGATATGATCAAATAACCCACCAAAAACGTTTATCCAATAATAGAAGCCAAAAACCAAAGACTTTTTTTTCACTTTGCCTCAAGGTTCATTAGATGTGGACCTATAACCTCCTCCTCGAGCTTGAATTATTCATGATTCTTCTCAGTTGACTTCGTTTCCAAATGAGGTCAAAACATATTTTATTTATATTGGTCAAGATTCCCCAAATAGGGCCAACTTTCCTTTTGAAAAAACATGTCTTATAACAGGGTCGACTTGTGCATCAATTTTAGAATTTATGAAATTTGTTTGAGGGACAGACCTGACTTTCACTCAGTTTAGTGCTACCTCATAAAATGGGCTAGCATTTTGGTTTCTATAATTTGACATATTTTCTACAAATAGTGAAATCCCCTAGCCTATATTTGGATAATGACATCCAGCCATCATCAGGTAATGTGTTGAATGCATCAATTGTCATCTTTTGTGCAATTAATGTAGATGACTTATATAAGGATGAAGTGTTTCAGGGACACCTGCGTTGGAAAAGTAACTAGCTTCAGTCTTCATAATTGTTTTGTACTTGTATCAATTTGTATTTCATGTAAAAGAAGAAAAAGAAAAGTATTACTTTGATTATTATTTTCCTAGTCAAAGCATGTTCTCTGTGCTCTTAGGGTTATTTGAGTCAAAAATAAAAATGTAATTGAGTCAAAGTCCATTTGGACTCTTTGTAAGAAGTAGAAAGATTTGTTTTTAAGTCAAAAAAAAGTCAAATAGTCCTCCATAAGACCAAGTCAACCCTATAGTTGGTCATGTCGGCTTGCTCAATAGATGTGACCCTTCATAGTGATGAACAACTATATATTGGTGTGAATCATCTGCCAGAAAGGGAGAAATTAGTGGATGTTCTGAGGCAAAAATGTGTGGTTTTCTCTGTGAAGTGGGATCAGAAGAAGATATGAAATTTCCCGTGGCATATATCTACAAGCAGTGTGAGTTTCTCTATGGAGTGGGATCAGAAAAGGATGTGAAGTTATGTGTGGTAGAAGGATCTGAAAGGTTACAAGTTTCAGAGGTCAAAATTATGCATAGTTATGCGAATTATTCAGACTATCATTGTTATGTAATACAAGTTAATTAAAGATTGTATTAATTATGATATTCAAGCCATAAGAAGGTTATAAGGATAGATTTGTGACATACTTCTGACCATGTTTGAGGACAAAGCATGACAGAGAATGGATGGTTGACTTGGGGATCTTAAGGGGTGGTTGTCTTCGTCTTGAATATCTCATTTGATCTTATTCTATAAGAAGAGGATTGTTCGGGGCTTCCCCAATTGTGGGGCTTTGCCCTGACTTGGAGCCTATATCTTGTGTTCTTGTGATCTTCATGCATTGTATGTTTTGATAATTGTTTGATGAAGAATAAATAATAAATTATTAAAAGGCCAACAAATCTCACAAGTAATTATCAAGGAAAATCAAGCAAAGACAGTTTGAATATCATTTTGTTGCCATTCTTGAAGAAGAATGGTTCTCACTATAAAGTTGTAACATCTAGACCAAGGAGAAGTGAAACTACTTAATAGGATGTTTGTATTGGTTATATTAATGGTCTTTTGTGGCTAATATAGTGGCAAGGCCGAAGTGTATTAGACTAGTAATTCTAGGTTGAATCCCTAGTTTTGTGAAAGAGAGGTTATAATTTGTCTCATGTCTACATCAGTGAAGGAGTAAAGGAAGCATCTTAAGGCCAATCGAAGTACATTTTTCAAGAATTCATTCACATATCACAATTTTGTACTCATACAGAGGTTTGTTATAGAATTTTGAACCTGACTACAAGATCTGAAGATCTGTTGAAGTCTATTGTAGTAATCTGAGATATAGTCCACTACAGGGTCTGAAGTATATTGCAGAGATTCAAAGCATATTGCATAAGGATATTACAAAGGCACAAAGTATACTATAGGATCTGAAATATTCTATAAGAATGAAAAAGTGTTATTACAAGAAATATTTGAGACTTGAAGGTCGATAAACTAGCTCGTGATATGATCCTTCCTAGTGCAACTTCTCAAGAAAAATTTAGCCAAAGAAAAATCAAGTTCTCGAGGAGCAAATTGGGGTTTGTGTTCTGGGATCTAAATGTGCTCATGGAGGAATTTTCCTTGTAACATCATAGCCAAGTTTGAAAGAGAATGTCTCTGTGGTTAGCAACCAAGTTCTCATTTGAAAAGATGTCAAGAACAGGCCTGATTATCTCTGTTCTAAGTAAACATAATGGTTGAGATATCCTAGTTGTAATAGAAGGACCAAGGGTCTTAGATGAATGTTATAGGAGGGGAAAGAGGTAGTTATGATTGTGGATTGGAGGCCCGAAGAACCTCTAGAAATAGTGAAATGCAAGAGGGTTTTTTGGCCATGAATGAGGGTTGTTATAAGTTGAGGCTAGGGTTACCATAGGTCTGCAATATGACCAAAGTTTAAAAAAAAAACAAGGCTTAAAAAGGATATGTGGTAAGGCAGCGAATAGGAGATAGATCTAGGCATGAGCAGAAGGATATTTGGTTGAATTCTAGACAATTGGTTCTCAGCATAAGAAGCAATATTCTCATTGTCAAGAAGTAATGAGACTTTTTTGTAATCACAAGTTGAAATAAAGGCCTTTTTGGGAGGTAGAGTTACCTAGTAGGCCTTCCAAAACAAGGTCACATCTCTCTGTGGAACTGCATAGAGAGAGGGTCCTTTGATGAGGATTTTCTGTTGTGTTTTGTGGGTACAAGGAAGCCCTAGACAGGGCCATGTTGAGAAATATAAGGGGCAACAAGTGTAGGTGATTTCTCTTACTTTGATAATCGTGTGTGGTGTATTTTTACTTTACTTAATTAACTTCTTCTTTCCTTTATTATTATTAGTGTTCTCTATCATCAAAAAACTACCAAATCAAAAATAATAATGAGACAATAGGACACAACATATAGGAAATCAGCTAGGGCTAAAACCTCTCCAACTGAGAGGAAAACCAACCAAAATCCTTCTCTTCTTATAGAACTTCAATTGACAAATTCCAAGACCTATGACCCTTGACCAATACCCTCAAAGACCAAGTCATATTTCCTTCTTGATGAGATTTCCTTACACAATTTCTAGCAACAAACCTTGATTTTCCAGCAACTTCTGAAACGACCCAACTAAAACAGTGAAATGTCCCAGCTAAATTTTTTTTTTTTTTTTTTTTTTTTTTACAGCAATTACAACCGGAAAACAAACACATTGAGATTTCAATTTAATCAATACATACATCACTGATGTTCATTTCAGGAAATAACACCACATTTATATACTTTTAATCTAATCAACACATACATCACTGATGTTCATTTCAGGAAATAACACCACATTTATATACTTTTAATCTAATCAACACATACATCACTGATGTTCATTTCAGGAAATAACACCACATTTATATACTTTTAATCTAAGGTCAAGTAGTAACGAAATACACATGTACCGTACACCGGAGAGGCGAGATTCGCTTGCTCTGTTGTCTCTGGTGTTTCCTTGTTGCTGATCCGTCTGCGAGTGTATGATGATGCACTTGATCCGAAAACGAGACCCACCGGTTAACCTCCCAGCCTACTCCTTGGGTACTCTTCTTCCCTGCGGACCCCCGCTGCAATGGGTTTGTACAATGGAGGAAGAATCTAGCTGGCAGAGGAGAGCAACCTTAGCTCAAGAGTCCCCTCTCTAAAACCCTCTACCTCACCAAACTCACTATAGCTTCGTAGTCACTGCTTTCACAACCTATCATCCATCCAACAATAGGGTTCCCAAAAAAAAAAAAAAAAAGGTATATAGTTTTAGCTGGGTCCTTACAAAGCGCCTCAGTCTATTAGGAAATTGTGAACATTTTTATTGAAAATATCAAAGGTTAATAAAAAGGGAGGGGTATGAGAATTGGATCGACCTCCAATTAAAATTGCTCTGAGGTGTCAATTTTGTCAAGAGTATCACCTGGAGGCTTTCCTTTTCCTAATGAGGCTTTTGCAGTTGGCAAAGCAGATAAAAGAACAACATTTAATTCTTTGAGTAAAAACTTTTGTTGTTGCTTAAGTTTACTTACCTCATATATGTAAATATAGCTTTTACTTTCTTCATATCTTCCATAATATTATACTCTATTTCTTTATCAGAAACAATAAGAGTTTTTGATGTAGAAGGATAATTGGAAGAGGATGGGATGGATTCAGATTATTTGGGAGGAGATTTCTTCGTTGTGCTTGTATCCTTACTGACATGAGTAATTGGTCTTTGTTTTGAACTTGAAGAAGGTGAATCTAAAGATTTTTTACTCCTAGTTTCTACGGGTAAGGCTTCTCCTTCTTCCTCATTTTCCGATGTAGTGAGGATGAAATCCCATAATCCATGTGATTCAACCAACTCTTCTTCTTTTGATTCTTATACATATAAAGATAATTATTCATCCTCTTCTTGATCCGATTTAGCATTAGATATGAGATTAGGTGGTTGAGATGATGAAGTTTGAGCTTTCTTAAATGGTCTAAAAGGCTTTTTTGAGAATCTGGGACCTATTTTTTAATTTTGACCATTTCATTTGACATTGTTTTAAGGACTTTATTTTATCCTTCTAAATTGAAAGGGTCTTTAAATGGCTTCTTTTAGGTTTCTTCTTTGAAAGTCACTTTCTTAGATTTTGTCTCTTCTAGAATGGTTTTCTTCTCTAAGGCTAAAATCATTTTTTCGACAGATAAAGCTTCTTTCATATTATCACTTAGAGTGACTTTATTAGCTCTATCTATGAATATGGAAATATTGGAGGGCGGTGCAAAATATACCATTCTAATTGTACATCTTCACTAGGTTGTGAAGTTTTTGGAATCTTGTTAAGCAATTTGTTGAACCTAGAATTAAAATATTTGATTCTTTCATTTGGGTTTGTTTTAAGATTAGAAAGATCATTAATTAGTGTAGCAGTTATACGATCATCTCAAAACTTTGTCAAAATTTTCTCTTGAAACAAATTCCAATTATTAATTGAACCTGATGGTACGGAAAAATACTAGGATCCTACTGATGCTACAAATGTATGTGGAAAAAGTCCACGCACAATCTTCTTCTAAAAACCCTTTCAGATTAATGGCCAACATATAATTATGCAAATGTTCTTAAGCTTGAATCCCTTCATTAGGATTGAACTTAGGTAACCATCTTTCTGGATATTTAGGCAAAGGATGAAGGGGTGCTGGCATATTGACAACACCTAGATTTTTCCAAGGTCTATTAGCCATTGTGGGAATTTGTATAGAAGAAGTTGTAGTAGTAGAAGAGGCTGACTATGTGGAAGAAGTAGCCCCTGCGTTAGTACTACCTAAACTAGCACCTGTTGATTGGGAATAGGCAATAGGGATGAATGGATCGGTCGAATGAGAAGAAGTTAATCAGGTATAATGAAATAAGGTGATTTTGGTGGAGATGAAGACAAAATCTCACTAGTTGATGATTGAGCTTCAGACTTTTGAGTCTTTCTTCATATGGCAAGGTAAGGGAAACTCAAATGGAGTAGCCTCGAGTTTCTCACTTTGAGAACGATTCAAAATACAAGAAGTGGGAAAAGATGATGATATGCTACCTTCAGATAACTCATAATATTGAGGCTTTTCTTGGGAAATAGAGATTCCTTCTAATTTATCAATTAAAGTCTGAACTTTAGGTAACTCCTGTAAAGGAGGTTGATTGGTTGTCTTAGGGTGTGTACTAGGTGATTTTGTCACAACTTTCGATCTAGGGATAGGAGATTTCGAGTCAAATCTGGAAGTTGGGGGAGGTTTTGAGGGTGAATGACTCTTTAGATGACCTTTTGATTTGCGATTAGACCTTATTACCATTCACAATCGGGGGCCCTCCTTCTAGTGCCAAAAATATTGAAGGTTGGAACTTGACCGCCTTAACAGCAGGGAATACCACCCGGTCAAGAGCTTAAAGCAACTCCGTTTTTGTTGAAATTGGTGGGTCTGACTAGGTATAAAGGGACAAGTTTCCCATTTTAAAGAGGTTTATTATAATAATAGAATGAAACTAATGAAATGATTTTATAGCTAATGATGAAACTACTAAATAAACTATTCTACCTATTTCTCGGGATAACACTTCTTTATATGTGACTCAAAGAAATATTTCACAAAGTATATAACAATGTAGATCATTCAATACTTTTATGAAAATAAACAATATATGATAAACTAAATTAATTAAATAGTTAATTAATTTAGTTGGTTAAAAATCAATCACATAAAAGATCTCGTTATCTCATACATAATCATAAATCATTCAATTATGCACAATAATGACTTATTGTTTCCAAATCATTTATATAACCAAATAACACATAAGAGATTCACTATCTAATTCAATAACACATAGCGATAACATAAAGATAATAGTACCAGATGCATTAGCGCTCTACTTATGAAAATATATCTTTTAGGCTCAGCTTCTCAATTAGATAACTTTGGATCAAACAATAGTGCAAGTTCAAAGTTGCCTTCTCAAAATTATGGACCCCTTTATAAATGAATGAAAGGGGTTTAAATAACCTATTAATATTACAAAAATAGTAAACTTAAAATAAAAGTCTTCAGAAAAGCTTCAACAAACTAAGTTAAGATAAAGGGCAGATAAATTAGTGATATGTGGTAACAAGAACTCATGATTGTGCTCCAAATTGATTCTTCATTTGCTCTCTGAGACCACATATATCTGTGAGCAACTTCAACTGGGGGGGATGTACCTATTGCATGCGCATTAGTCCCGTAAACACTGCATCATTAAGCATTAGTAGAAGTTGCACTGTTGCATTTGAGAGACACCTCAGCACGAGCCACTGACTATGTGGTTTCACTAGGAAATGACAATAGCTTTCAAGGTTTTATTTTGATAAACTCTGAAGATCTTCAACCTTCTTCTTAGATGTTTCCTACCAAGATTGTCTTAAAATTTTGAAATCTGGAAAGGTGTCCTTAGGGAATTATTGTATTAGACTGGCCTACAATAAGGTATCTGTAATGTATTCGGTGAAATTTGAGGCAATATTTCTGGCTCTGATAATAGCCATTTCTGCCCTTTTCATTTTGATATCTCAGTCACTGAAAATGATATCCTTCTTTGATTCTTTTATTCAAGGAAGATCAATTGATCTCCCCTTAGCACTGTCTTGCTAATCTAATTACTCATAGATTTTCTCATCAATTTCTTCATAAAACGTCCTAAAATCGGACAATTGGTTTACTAAATAATCACTGGTCTTTGACAAGTCATGAATTAAAGCCAATTTGTGATATAAAATAGCATGTTGCTTTGTTAGGAGTATATACAGTTCAAATGCCTCCTTGCGGACTTCATTTATCTTTGGATTTTCCCTCAGTTGGTTTATCATTTGTTACAATTGCAGTATCTGTTCATCTTTGTCCTTCACTTCAAATTCAAATTGTAGTTTTAAATCATTAAAACTTTTATGTAATTCAGTAAGGTTTGCTCACCATTGTTTCTTGGTTTCTTGTTTTTCAACCTATCAACTTATTTCTAATTGAACAATCCTTTGATCTTCTTCTTTTATCAGCAGTTGTATTTCTGTAGATTTATTAATGGTAGCACTAGTGTAAGCTCTTGCAAACTAAGATAGTTTGTTCAATTCCTCATCAGGGGTTGTTTGAGCTCCTTTCCAAAGAACTTGAAAAGGAGTTTCATTTGAAACTAGCGCTTGTAATTATTCTAACTTTCTTTTCTTTCTTGACCTGCTCATCCCTGCTTTATTTTTTGGATTGTAAAATACTTCCAAAGGCAGGATTTCTTCAATCTTGAGGACTATCTCAGCAACAGGGAATGCAGGAATTATTTTCATATCATCGGCAACAGTGGATTTATCGACAATTTCAACATCAATGTTCTTCTCAGGAGTCTCAGGAATAATATTCCCTTGGGAAGCCTCAATAGTAAATGAGGTTGTCCCTGTAGTTTTTGGAACCTTCTCTGTCTCTTTGTTGACTATAAGTTGTCTTACTTGTATATTGGCTGACATACCTATAACCAAAGTTTCTTCAGTTGTCAAAACATGATTGAACTCCTCCCACACTTCATCCAATATGTTCTCCTCTTTAATTTCTCTTGTTTCCTCAACAACTATAGCAGTTGTTTCGAAGACTTGGGAAATAATTGGATCTTTTGAAGAGGAGGCTGATGTATCTGAAACTTTTGAGTTCTGTTGAGATTGTTTTAACAAAATTTTTGGCAAATGGGATATTCTTCACTGACAATATTGATTGAATCTAATCAATTTGTCATGACTTAGACGATCTGCTGCCAATTTTTCTGCCATAGAATACTCTGGAACCATTTCAAACAAATCATCGAACTTTTTAGGCTTGCTTGAAAACTGTTTGAGCTTAGCTTGTGTTGTAACATATTTCGTGATGTCATTAGGTTCATTTCCCCTATTTGGTATGGTTGGAAAACTAAATGCTTTTAATTGTTCAATTTCAAGCAGGGAATGCTTGAAATTCTCTAAGGCATAGGTATGACAGGAGATAGGAAAAGATGGCTAGGCAGTTTTCTTGGCATCTTTAAGCACTTTAGTCAAGCCCTTACCAACTTTTTGATAAGCAATTTCCTTAGTGAGTAATTTATCCAGGACAAAAAGGGGCAAAACATGAGGATGGGCAAGGATACCAAAAACTCGAATGTAAGTAAATGACTCTTCCCCAAACCACTTTCCTAATGGCTTTAAGTGTTTATTGGCTTTTGTAGTGAGTCTCGAGGCTTTGCTGCCAAAGACCTCTTGGTGGATAGGGAGCATGATCTCATGACATATTTTATAGAAGTGAGAATGGTATTTGGTTTCCCAAAGGATATCAAGATAAACAGATATAGGACTAGGAAATTGGTCTATCCATTTCCATCCTAAAGATGGAAAATCATAAGAAAAACAAATTGTGTCCATGACATAGGCACTCATAAAGAAAGGAGTCATTATCTCAAGAACATTGCACTTCTATCTATAATTGCGGATTTGGGTGGTCAAATTGTTGAACAAAATAGTTTCCCAATCCATGATATAGCCATCAGCAACTGCTTCTATTAATGGCACCCATTCTTTAAAGAATTTATGTGTATTTGGATAACCATAGAGGTAATATAACATAGCAGCAATATGAGAGAAAGGGCCAATAATAGAGGCTAATGAATACATACCCCTATCCTCACGCTTGTGTTTGTTTGGGTCCCTTCTCCATTCTTTGATCAGCTCCGCATGATTCAAATTCTCTTGCATGAATTTCTAGATGAATTGCATATCATATTTCTTCTATGGTTGAGGTAGATGATACATTTTCCTTAAGTACTTAGATTTAAAATACCCAATAACTTTCTTCTTCAGAGTTATAAACGCTTTTTCCGTAATGTCTAGATGGTCAATAACCCATCTTACCACATCTGTATATGGTAGAATTTTGGGGTGGGCAACAATTATGTGGAGAAATGAATTGGCCACATCATTCCATGCGTCATTATTATCTAGAGGAGAATCATCACTAGTAGCAATCCATTTCTCAATCATTCTTGGATTTTCATCGTTGAATAGTTTGTATATTTCCTCCCAGGAGAAGGAACCTGCATCCGAAGTGCATGTAGTATCTATAAACAAAGGTGACATCTCAGACACTTCTTCATGGGGCAAGACTGGTTCTTGCTGAATTAAGGACTTTCTTCTCGCCTTGATTATCCTTAACATGTACTTTAATTTCTCTTTATTGGAATTTACCTGTTAAGAAACAAACCAATATAAGCAGCAAGAACTCGAAATATGCGAAGAGTCATATCAATTCAGTGCGAGTCTTATGGAAAATCCTTTCACATTAACTCAAAATTATTACAAATCATCAAAAAACCTCGAAATTAGAACTACGTAAAGCAGTCATTTAATTTTCGAGCGTTTTGTTCATGTGACATTTATATAAGGAAATCCTTTATCGACATTTGGTATCGGATGATATTGACATAACTCAACGATCTGCGATTTCTAAAAAACTTAAATGTGTAGGATTCATATTTGTGAAATACTGGGGTTTTAACAGAATGTGATATCGACATCCATCAATTGACAGAATGTGATATCGAAATTTGACAGATTGCGATATCGGTTTCAACATTTTTCTATCGACGTTTCGTTGATATTTCTATAGGAATTTCGCGATCCTCCTTTCGCTATTTTGCAATCAACTTTTTGTTGTTAACTTTTCTTTGAAACCGTTGATACTATGTGTGGGTTTTAATAAGACCAATATTTTTATGTTATTTCCATTTATTTGTTACAATTTCGGGATTCGTAAGACTTGTAATTTATTTCCTAAACGCTACAAAAGGATTCCTAAAAAGGTTTTATTTCTTTTTCATAAATTTTCTTCTTTTATTCAAAAAATAAAAGAGTAAATATAAAAGTTATCTTATTTTATCTAAAGAAGAAAGGATTGTTTCCTAAAAAATTTAAAGGGCCCCATTATTCTTTCTCCTAAGTCTAAAGATAATGGGGCATTGTTGAGTACCACAACAGAACTCGAGATGGGGCAACTATCAGATGATGAATATGTCACCAAGTTCCTAGAATTATTCAGGTATGTGCCATATATGAAAGATGATAAACCCAATATTCAAAGGTTTATTAGTGGGTTGCCTATTTCATTCAAAGATAAAATAGAGTTGTTGGAGCCTTAGAATTTGAAGGAAGCTATCAAGAAGTTGAAGCATTGCTATGAGAAAGCAAAGAGCGGGCTAGAAATTAAGAGTTGCTAGCAGGCAAAGAAAAACGTTGGGATCAAGAAGGATTGGCCTAAGAAAAATTCAAACAAGATGGAGGGTAAGCAGCCAGCCCCTGCAACCCAATTCTAGTGGAAAACTAACATTGTTGTTAAGAAAAATGTGTAACAGGCAGCACCAAAACAAATCAAGTTTGAAGGCTGAGAGCCACTAAAATATTATACACGTGGTGAGAACCATAGAAAAAGGGAATGTCCACATCAGCAAAATGCTAGACCAAAGATATACAATGCCCAAGAAGCTTTCACACTGGGTGAGGTAGCCTGGAGTATGCCTAAAATTTATGCAGCAATAGACCGCCATCATGTAGGCCATCATGCATCCATCATTGAGATGGAAGGTAACCTGCATTATCAAATTATTTCTATTTTAATTGATCCAGGTTCTAATTATAGTTATGTCAACCCAAAGCTTGTTGAAAAATGCAATCTAGTTAGGGAATTGCACGAAGAACCATGGGTGGTTAAGTTAGAAACCAGAAAAAAAAGGAAGATCAATCGTTAGGTAAGGTCGTGTGTATTCGAACTTAGTGGCATGCCCAGAACAACACACTTGAATGTATTGCCATTATGTGCATACAACATATTATTGGGCATGGACTAGTTGTACATGCACAAGCCTATACGATGGATTGTTTTGAGAAGGAGATTAAGTGCTTGGATGAGCAGGGTGAAAGAAGAGTTTTGCAAGGGAAAAAGAAGACTAAATCAATAATATTGATTGTTGTTCTGCAAGCCAAGTACAACAATCGAAAGGGATGCACATTGTTAGTAGTACAAATTTCTAGTGACAAGAAGGTTGGAAGTGATATTGAGAATGAGGAAATGGAATTGCTAAGAAGTTACACTATTTTGCAACAATATGCAGATGCTTTTCCAGTGTAGGTTCCTATATTACCTCCTCATAGAGAGATATATTTCTCTATTGAATTGGTACCTGGAGCAACACCAACATTCAAGGCACCATACAAGATGAGTACCCCTGTGTTGGTGGTGTTGAGACTGAAGCTAAATGAGAGGTTGAACAATGGCTACATAAGGTGAAGTGTGTCTTAATGGGGAGCACCTATATTATTTGTAAAGAAGAATGATGGAATCCTTATTTTCTGCATTGATTATAGGCAATTAAATAAGGTGACCATCAAGAATAGGTACCCATTTCCAATTATAGATTCTCTCTTTGAGAAGTTGAGAGGAGAAACATTCTTCTCCAAGATTGACTTGAGGTCAAGATACCATCAAGTAAGGAGCAAGGAGAGGACATTCATAAAACTCCTTTCATGATAAGATACATGAACTATGAATTTGTAGTGGTACCCTTTGGGATTACTAATTCCCCTGCCACGTTCATGTGTTTAATGAACAATATGTTTCATCCCTATTTGGACAGGTTTGCCTTTATGTTTGTTGATGACATACTAGTGTACTCAACGACAGAGGAAGAGCATGAAAAGCATCAGGTTGGAATGCTACATTTATTGAGGGAGCTCAAGCTTGATGCAAAGCTCAACAATTGTGATTTATTCCAAACATAGATACATTATTTGGGGCATATTGTCTCCAAGGAAGGGATAGCAGTTGATCCAGAGAAGATCAAGGCCATAATGGAGTGGCCAACTCCAAATAATGTGGATGAGATTAGGACATTCGTGGGATTGGCGACATACTACAGGAGATTTATCAAAAATTTCTACAATATATGTCATCCTGTCACAACATTGTAGAGAAAAAGAAAGATATTTGAGCACATTGCTCAATGTGCATAGATTTTGAACAATTCAAATAGTTTCTCACCAATGCACTAGTGCTAAGGATCACAAATCCTAACAAGGATTTTGTGGTGTGCACAGATGCCTGCATGGAAGGGCTCGGTGGAGTCCTAATGTAGGAAGGATAGGAAATATGCTATGAGTTAAGGAAATTAAATGAACATGAGGTGAATCATGTAACTCATGACTTAGAGTTGGCTGCCATCATTCATGCTTTAAAAATGTGGAGATATTACCTCCTTAGAAGGAAATTTACACTCATGACAGACCATAGTGTGCTTAAGTGTTTGTTTGAACAACCCAAGTTGAATGCTAAGCAAGAAAGATGGTTGGCCACACTTAATGAGTTTGAATTTGAGAGTAAGCACATCAAAGGCAAAGAAAATAATGTTGTCGATGCTCTCAGCATAAGAATTCAAGTGAACCACATGGTAGTTGTAAGTTCTTATAAAACAAACCTGGTTGAAAAGGCAAAAATTGTTGGACAACAAGATGAAAATTATCAGCAAGTGAAAGAAAAATTGTTGCAAGGTGGTGAGGATGAGGAATATCACCTCATTGATGATGACTTAATTAGACTTAAAAAGATTTTTTCCCTTCCTGCAAGGATTTTTTTCCCTTCCTGCAAGGATTTTTTAATAGAGGAAACTAGTGATCGAGAGAAGTCATTAGTTCCATTCATATGGACACATATGAGTTTACTAAATGATTGGGGGTATAAATATGGGATTGCTATCCCTTTTTTCGTTCTCGGGTATTCTATTCTTCAATATTTGAAAGTTATTTCTATCACCTTTATCAATATAAAGATATACTTTGAACTGATTCTCCGCTTTCAAAACCGTACATGAATTCACACCTCATACGGCTCCTCCTTTCTTTATAGTAGGTAATATGGGGAGTAATCCGTGGAATTAACAGGGGCTATATTCAACGAATCGACCGACTTCAATTTTTTGTTATGGCTGTTGTTGAAGGAAGTGATTCTCCCCTTTCGACCAACCCAATTGGAATAGAACATTTCATAAGCTGTCGGATTCTCGCTCGATTGACTCCTTTCTCCGCTATAAAACTTGCAATAATCGACATTAACAACTGAACCCTTAGCTCATCCTTGATCCCACACCGTCCGTTGACAACTCAGAACGACAGGAAGAAGAGGCGGGGCTCGTTTCGACTCCCGCGTGAATGAAGCGGGCGAGAGAAAGGGCCTTTGCTAGATGCCTGAATCTGGAACCTTTAGACAAAATCCTTTACCCTTTTCCTTTCCAGAGGCCAGAAATAACCTTTTATAAGACAAGAGAAAACAAAAGTAATTAAGGTCCGGAGGGTTTGGAGAAATGGAAGTTTGGGCTCAGAAGGTTTTGTTGTTGCTTATTTTTACAAGAGATGCTTACTCTCAAATCTGACCATATTGAACTCGTAATGAAGTACTTGGTGCATTATTCACTGGGGCCAATACCTAACTGACACTGCTCCAGAATCTTTCGGTGCTCATTCGAGAATTGTGTCGAATAGTTATGTATTAAAAGGCTAATAATTAAGGAGTATCATATTAAGCCTTATTTAGGCCATCTAGTTATCAAAATACCCTTACATCCATTAAAAGGTACTATTACTAGTTGAATTTGAAGAAGGAAGTGATTGATTTTGTGGAAAAATGCATAGAATGCTAACAGGTAAAAGTCGAGTGCAGGATTTCATTAGGTTTGTTGCAACCTATTCCCATTCCAGAATAGAAATGGGAGGTAATTTCTATGGATTTCATTATAGGATTTCCTAAAACATCTAAGTAGCATGATGCAATCATGGTAGTGATTGATAAGTTGAGTAAGGTATCTCATTTTGTGGAAATCAAGTCCACTAATTCTACTAGTGAAGTGGCACAAATATTCATAAAGGAGATTGTGAGGCTACATGGTATCCCCAAGAAAATTATATTAGACAAAGATGTTAACTTTCACTTCACAGTTTTTGAAGGAACCGTTTGTGAGTTTACGGACATAGTTGGCATTTAACACGACATACGATCCACAAATATATGGGAAAACAGAGAGGAAAAATAGGATCCGTGGGGACATGTTGAGGATGTATGTGATGCATCAACCCAAGAAATGGGAGGAGTACTTGCCACATTTAGAGTTTTCATACAACAATGGATACCAAGAAACCATGAAGATGAGTCCATTTGAGGCACTATATGGGAGGAGTTGTAATACTCCTATAAGATGGAATGATCCAGTCCATAGAGTCCTTGTTAGACCTAATATGCTCAAGGAAATGGAGCAACGAATTCAGCTCATTAAATAGAATTTGAAAGTGGCAAGGGATAGGCAGAAAAGCTATGTAGAAAAGCATAGGGTGCACAAAGAGTTCCAAGTTAGGGAACATGTTTACTAGAGAATTAAAACCAATATTTATTTAAATATGGGGTAATGTACCAAGTTGGAACCATGATATTGTGGGCCTTTTGAGATCCTTGAGAGGATTGGACCAGTGGCCTTACCTCCTTCAGTCAAAGTTCATGATGTTTTCCATGTTTCTTTGCTTAAAATATATGCACATGATTCTAATTATGTGATTGATTGGTCTGTCCTACAAGTGGAACTAGAGAGAGAGTTCTAGCAAGAGCCATTGTGCATTCTAAACCGGAGGAGTCTCATGCTCCAGAATCAATCCATCAAGCAAGTCAAAGTGCAATGGAAACACTTTGGACTAGAGGAAGCCACTTCATAAATGGTTGATGTCATGAAGGCTAATTATCCTTTTTTGTTTGTTGATTGAATAAAATCAAAATGATTGTAAATATTGTATAGAGATGTGTATATAAAGCTCCATGAAACACTATGTGTTTGTATTTAATTTCTAGTGTTGCATATGAGAAAAAAGAACACCGAGGGAAATGTTCCCTCAAGGGGTAGGGGTATATGACAACCCAAACCATGGTTCTCTCATAAAAATTCATTGTAAATATTTTTATAGAAATACAATTTTAAAAGGCGATTGAGTCAAGGGACACAATTTCCAGAGCTGAGGAGGTGGTTTTCTTGGGATATCTATCAATATCTTGTGCAGAAATCTGAACTATTTTTGGCACAACCATTAAAGGCTTGTTGGTGAGCCTTAATGGACAGGTCATGAATTTAATTTGGGATGCAAGAGAAGTAAGCAGGCCCATTTTTCCTTGGATAAGACTCACAAGGAAAATATGTAGAATTAAAGAAGGTTGGCAGTGCTAACAACAAGGACAAGAGGTCAACTCCTTTGCAGCAAGAAAAAAATATAAAAGAAGGCATTCGAACTCATCCTAGTAGAATTTATAGGGGCAGGAAGAAACAAAGGGACAACCATAGAGAACAAGTGTAGAAGGGAGGAGTAACAAAGATAAAAGCTATAGAAGAAAACATAATGAACTGTTTTCGGATGGCAATATTGGTGAGAAGATTGTTTCTTCTTGGTGAGGAGCAATGCCTCCAGAGTCACTGTAAAGCTAGAGGGTGGAGATGGTTTTCCTTGGATTCTATTAGTGGTGTGGGTGGAGGATTGTGTCCTTGGATTCATGGAGGGGGAACCTCTGAAACCTTCTTGCTATTGGATTTACAGTGGGATCTGGATTCCCCTGAGTGGGTGGAGCCACTGTATTTTATTTCAAAGGGTGGAGATTTACTCTTTGGATTGCTTGGAATTCTAGGGTGGAGGCAGTTGGCCTCTTAATTCCTTGTGTTTTTTTTACCATTGAGTGGATGGTGCATGGAGGAAGGAGATCCTATCAAGTCCCTATTTCAGCTCCAGTTTGTGTTTTAATCCCTGAAGCAAGCCCCTCAATCTTTGGAATCTGGCTCAGGGGTGACAATTGCAAGTGAGCTTGACTGCAACTGTTTATGGGTGGGTGAAAAGTCCTTGTCCTAGACTCAATTTCCCATGGTTCTTCTTAAAAACCCATATCAAGTTTCCTAATATGTAACATGTGTTATGGATTATAATTGTCTATGCATTCCTATGTTGAAACAATACATAGAGATGTATGGCATGTTGATGTAAATTTGCAGTGACGATTGATTATGCATGGGATACTATTGTCATGATTGAGGATGAGCTTCTAAAACAAGATCATCGTCAACATGGTTTTGGCCCTGTTGCCCTGTATGCACAAAGAAGTGTGTCTATATATGTAATAGTGCTAAAAAATTGTATCAAGTAGTGCCAATCATGGTCATTGTATGTTGGTTTAGCCTTTCAAGTCAATTGATCAGTTGGGCTAGGATTTTTTCTTACAACAAACCATGTCACGAGTCAATCGTGCCAATGTACGTGAAGTATACAATTTGCATGCTTAGATGCATGTTTTTAATGTCGTTTATCACTCTAGTGATTGAAGCTCAAAGGCAGGCCTACAATTGCTAGCTTGGGCCATGTCGGATGGTGGTGTGGAGGGAATCATGGCTCGAAGGGATGTGGTAATTAGTTAGCACTATGGCTTGGTGAAAGACCATGCGGCCTCATGAGGGGAAAATGACTAGTGTATTTGGAAAGAACAAATACTGTCTCTGACACCCGTTATGATGGTATTCATAAAAGTGAGGGAGGGTACCATAAAGATCATGGAAAATCAATCCATCGATCAACGGTATCCCTTTATCTCTTATTCTGGGGGTCACCTCCTTTTTACCCTTCGTGCAAGTTACCTTGCCAAAGTCGTTCTCGACAATTGAGCTATTTGGATGTGCAGGGATCTATCGAGGAATTGCACGTTTGTTATAAGGCTTTGGGTGGGATCATGGATCAATGATAGAGGATCACCCCTAGTGATCCAACGGTGTGTGTGTGCACCCCCTAGGTGATTTCAGTAGAGAGAGGACCCCCTGCGCATACCATCGATCAACAATTCATGATCAACAATGGACATTACTTCATACCCCCCCTCATGATGTCAACGTGGGGCTGAACTCCCACACAAGTCGTTGATCTGCCCTGACAGATCCTGACCATTGAATGAAGTAGTTGTCGACGACGTCCATGGGGAGGGGCAACGTGGTAGGCTCTTACTTGTTCCTCGGGTTAGTGAAAGGTGGGGATCGTCTAATGTGTTTCCACAGAGGAATGTGGCAAATATATATAGGTGTCGAGACTCAAATTATTTGGTGGGCACAATGGTATGTATATACATACATATGTGTAGCGACATATATATATTTGTATGTGTGTGTGCGTGTGTTGTAAAGGGTTGCCAAGGCAAAAATTAATAGATGAATGTAAGTAAATAAATGAATAATTTTATAAGTGACCCGAAGAAAAGTCAAAAGAGCTTTAAGAGAAAAAAAATTAAGATGTCTTTTATCCCATTCCTCTAATAGTTACAAGAGGATTTGGATTAGAGGTGACATCCATCCCACTAGGAGCGTAAGGTGGGGTGGGGTTTGTCACATTATGCAACCTTACTTGGTGATTTCACTAATAAGATGATCCAAGGGATCGGTAAAGTGCTCAAAATTCAAAGTGTTCAAAAATGCTTGAAACATGTACCGGTGATAGATCTCGATGACTTGAATCCAACACAACTTGAATCTTTCAAAACCGATATTGTATGCACAAGATATCATGTTTTGATCGAATTCCCAAACATGTAAAAATTTGCAGTTTTAACAGGCGAACTGTACATTTTTGTGCCAATGGCAAGCTGCCACTTGGGCACTTTAGATTGGTCAAAAAATATTTGAAACTTATTGGTTTGAATTTTTATTATTATTATTTTAATGGCTGACTGGGTTTTTAAGGTCCAATGGTTGAAGGTCACGTGGCCTCCTCATGGCATAATAAAATTTATTTATGGGGGAACAAGCCTCTGGGAGAGTCAAACACTAGACCTCCCACCAAGCAACAAGGTGCAATACCACTCTACCACTGTGTTGGTTCTTACCATATGAATGCCCCACATATATTTAAGTTTGAGCGCAAATTTCGTTTGAGGTTGGGTCATGGCTAAGCCCTAGCCTGGGTCACTGCACCCATAAGAACCAAGGGGCGGGACCAAGGGCCAGGGCTTAGCCCTAGCCTCGAGTCACATGCCCAGTCAATAAGACCGCAAGCAGAGCTTTGGAAAGGGGCCAACCCATAAACACGCGCAAAGGGGGGCTAGCCCTAGGCCACATGGGATTCAACGTGACCACACTCCTCAAGTCCTGGTGCACACATGAAGTTTTAGTGCTCAGGCCTAGGTTTTATCCACATTATGTGACCAGTGGTCATCTCATTGGGGGCTGGCCAACAAGGGTGGGTGGTTAGCCCCAACCCCTGGGCACGTGCCCCCATACGATCGAAATCTTCAGAAAATGGGGGTTATTGGGAATTTAAAGTGTCTAAAAAAATGCACCGTTAGGCATGATTGTAGGCCGAAATTGTGCGTTGGTTCCAGGTTTGGGGCGCTCAAGCCAAGTTTGGGTCAAATTGTAGGATAATTCACTGTGAAATTTGGGAAAAACTTGGAAGAAGCATAACTTTCTTAGTTTTTTGCCAATTGAAGTGACAAAAGAACCCAGATGGGGATTTTTGACAGTTCTGAATCCATTGGAGACATAATACTTACATTCTAAGAACTTTAAATCCATGCACACACAAATTTGAGCACTTAATGAAAGAGGCCAAACATTGGAAGCTGGACCAGGAGATGTAGCCCAGGAGAGGGGTGAACTCCTTTATCATTTTTGTTGTTATGTGTTTCTGATATGGTATATTGCCTTTGTTTTATGTTGTTAACTATGTTTAAAAACCATAATTTTATGTGTTTTGCAAAGTGATCCATTGCCTACAATACATAAAAAAATTTACTTTCAATTTTACCATCACCTTCAAGTTTACATTACATATCATTTTGGTATCAGAGTTCAAGGTTATTGTGAAGGTTTGATTTTGTTTGCAAGTGCTTTTTTTATGCTTATAAGATTGAAGCTTAAAAGAGGTGAAGGAGAACTTGTGGAGCCAAGATCTCAAAATTATTCAAGGATAACAAACAAACCTCAAGCTTCAATAGTCATGGCACATGAAGAAGGTCCTTAAGGGATGTCTAAAGATGAAAGAACTTTCAAAAAAAATTTCTTTGAGATTTAATGGTAAATGTTATTTATGAAGAGATGAATTCAAGGCTTTATGGAGACAGCTCAAAACCTCCAAAAGGAGATGGAGGAAAATGAGACAAGCCTCCAAAACGGAATGGATGGAATGGTGACAAACCACAACCTTCACCTCTATCCTCATCCTCATACTATTCTACTTCTTCAACCCTTTCACAAACACCTCCAAATTATCCAAAAGGACATGGTAAAACTCCTTTTTTAATGCTTGACATTAAGTTTGAATTTCCTATTTATGATGGAGAGGTAAATGCTGAGAAATTAGATAATTGGATTCATCAAATTGAAGTGTATTGCAAGATACAAAGAATCAAGGATGATGAGACCAAAATTCAACTTGTTTCTCTTAGGTTGGAAGGTGCAACACTTATTTGGTGGGAGGCCAAAACTCAAGAGGACATGAAGAAACATGGTAAGGTTTTCTCCTCTTGGAATGATTTTGTTGTTGCAATAAGAAGGAAATTTTATCCATTAGCATACATGTAAAAGGTTATAATGGATTGGAAAAACTTTAGGCAAGCTAAGGGACAAGTTATACAAAACTATACTCAATAATTTAGGAAAAGGGATTTGATTTTGGGTATATATTTTCCTCCCAAGATACTCTATTGAAGTACATTGGATGATTGCATAGTTATTTAAAACACATTATTCTCATGTTTAACCCTACAAAACTAGATGACGTTTGTGTACAAGAAACTCATTTAGAAGCAAGAGGGAAAAATGTTTCTGATGAAACTAGTGAGACGTCATTCAAGTCTGGAGAAAAAGGAAAAGGGAAGTTCAAAGGCAAGGATAAAAAGAATGCTTTAGTCAAAAAAGAGGGAGAAAAACTTACATGTAAACACTGTTCTAAAGAAGGCCATGATGAAGATCATTGTTGGAAACTTCATCCTGAGATGATACCCAAAAAGTTTAATAACAAGGAGAAAGAAAAGATTGTTGCAACTACACAATAAAATTTAGGATTTGATTCGGGAGATGAAACAAAAATCATAGCCATGGGATTGAAAGGTAAAGATTCAATTGCAAGTACTAGTTCTTCTAGCAAAAATAATGAAACTCAAAATGAACGAGAAAGAATAGAGTTGTTCCATATTAGAGTCATCACAAAACATAACAAGGTAGATACTTTGTTTGATATTGGTTCACAAGGAAACCTCATTTCAAAAGACATTGTCAAGAAACTAAATTTGGAAACCATTCCTCATCCTAAACCTTATCATTTGGGTTGGGTATGTGACAATGCCAAGTTGCAAGTGATAAGAAAATGCATACTTAGATTTGCCATCACTGCAAATTTTATTAATGTGGTACCACTTGACATTTGTGGGATTGTTTTGGTAGGCCATACTTATATCACAGGAAAGCCATCTTTCATCGCCATGAGAAAAAGTATCACTTATTTAAATATGGGATTGAGTACATTGTTAAAGCACATAACAAAAAGTTGAATTTGTCTCTTCTGAATGTTGGACAAATGAAGAGGTTGGTAAATGCTAGTCATAATTTTGCATTGTTGATGATTAAACATAAATATATTGATGAATTTGAAGACCTCCAAGAATGTGATAAGATATTTCAGGAATCTAATGTGTTGCATCCTAAAAGAGGAAAACAACATGAAGTTAATTTGCAATAGGATGATTCACTTTTGAACATTGGTTTGAATAAGATTCCCATTATTAGAGAATGCAGAGATCAAGAAGCAGATGCAAGAGCTACTTGACAAAGGGAACATTAGTTCTAATACATCTTCTTGTGGGTCTCTTAATGTTTTGGCTTTGAGGAAGAATGGTGCATGGCTATGGCATTCACATTTGGTGAAGACTCAAGCCAAAAACAAGGTTGAACATGATCAACAATGTGTTGGCCACGATTTTCAAGTTGAAGATGAAGTAAGGCTTTGCATCAACAAAGAAAAAATTCGAGGTGAAAAGAACTTGAAATTGGGTAAGCCTCCTTTGATTGAATACGTAGGAGAGAATGTTCAAATTTATTTAACATAAGTTGTCTCTTCTAAATATCTTGAAGAATTGCAGCAAGATCCTATCCTTGACAAAGAAATAGGAACTTCAAGAAGAAGGAAGGGGAAACCCCTTCATATGTGGTCCAAAGGTACAAAACTAGGCAAAACCAAATGGATTAAAAAGGGAAGGGTGAGGGAATTGTACACTCATCTGTTTGTTTACTGAAAATAGTCTTTTGGAGGTCCAAAAGCTTCCAGTGGGGAGGAGTGATCCAAGGGATCAGTAAAGTGATTAAAATTATAAGTGCTCAAAAGTGCTCGAAACTTCTGCGTCCTAAATCCAATGTAACTTGAATCATTCAAAATCGATATCATATGCTCCCGATATCACATTTTGATCAAATTCCCAAATAAGTAAAAATTTGCAGTTTTGACAGGTTGACTGTACATTTTTGGTCCAATGGCAGACCTCCACTTGGCCACTCCAGATTGGTCAAAAATATTTGAATCTTATTGGTTCAATTTCATTTTATTGTTATTTTAATGGTTGATTGGGTTTTTAAGGTCCAATGGTTGAATGCCATGTGGGCCAATGAATTGTTGCCATGTGGCCTCCTCGTGGCATAATAAAATTTGTTTATGGTCGAACAAGGCGCAATACCACTCTACCACCGCCTTGGTTCTTACCATATGAATTCCCCACATATATTTAAGTTTGAACACAAATTTCGTTTGTGGTTGGGTCGAGACTAAGCCGTAGCCTTGGTCACTGCACCCATAATAACTAAGGGGTGGGACCAAGGGCTAGGGCTTAGCCCTAGCTTCGAGTCACATTCCTGATCAATAAGATCACAGTAGAAGCTTTGGAGAGGATTCAGCCCCTAAGTGCGCGCAGAGGGGGGCCAACCCTAGGCCACATGGGTCGTCAACGTGACCGCATTCCTCAAGTCTTGGTGTGGGCAGGGAATTTTAGCACTCGAGCCCGGGTTTTATGTGCATTATGTGACTAGTGGCCAGTTCGTTCGACACCGACCGACGAGGGTGAGTGGCTAGCCCCGACCCTTGGGCACGTGCCCCCATATGACTGAATTTTCAGAAAGGGGGGTTGTTGGGCATTTAAAGTGTCTGACAAAATGCACCATCAGCATGATTGTAGGCCAAAATTTTGTGCCAGTTCCGGTTTTGGGGCATTCAAGCCATTGTTGGGTCGAATTGTAGGATAGTTGTGAAAATTGGGAAAAGCTTGGAAGAAGCATAAATTTCTTAGTTTTTGGCCAAATGAGGTGCAGAAAGAGCCCAGATGGGGGTTTTTGATAGTTTTGAAGCCATTGGACACCTAATACTTACATTCTAAGCACTGTAAATATAAGTAAACACAAATTTGAGCACTAAATGAAAGAGGCCCATCATTGGAAGCTGGACCAGGAGATGTAGCCGAAGAGAGGGGTGAACTGTTTTATCATTTTTGTTGTTATGGTTTTTTGATATGGTATATTGTTTCTGTTTTATGATGTTAACTAAGTTTAAAAACCATAATTTTATGTGTTTTGCAAAGTGATCCATTGCCTACAATACATAAAAATTTTACTTGCAATTTTACCATCACCTTCAATTTTACATTACAGATCATAGGAAATGCTCATGGGAAATGTTCTATTGCAAGTCTTGGCTTTCTTTTTGTTATTTATATTGTAGACCAAAGGTTGTCAATCTAATTTCGAGAGTGAACTAATACAAAGTATTGTCAAGTTTAAAAATTGTACTCAACCTGCAATGCTACATAGCGTTGTCGAGTATTGTACTCATCTTATAATGCTACCTTAGCAATTCATCGTTATATGAATAACCATTTTTCAAGGATTATGCTTTGTTGTTAATATGGAAAGCGATGTGATAGTTGCAAAATTTTGAATACCTTGAGATAAGCTTTGCATATATATTGCCTAGCACTTCATAAGCTTATGAGCCGTGGTTGATGGTAAAATGTAATGGAATTATTACCATATAATTTGACCCACAATTTACATATTGCATTTTCTTATTATTTACTTGTTTTATTTGCATAATTCTATCTTTTTCTCTCTACACACATGTACATGTATGCACACAACTAATAAATTAATATATATAATCATGGTGATATTAAGAAGATAAAGAATGAAAAACATTTTTTTTAAAGTATCTTTATATGTACATATTAAATTTCAATTACATAATATTTATATTACTACTTAATTTTCATAATTCATTAATAACTTTTTTTACTAACCTTTTTTACTAATAGACAAAATAATTTGTAAATGAAATTAATTAATTTGAAAACAATAAACCGATTTTTTAAAGATATATTCCTGTACTAAAAGCTCAACAAATTTCCAAAAAAAAAAAACCTATTTTAGGAGCAAAATCCAAAGTTGACAAATTTCCATGCAAGCAATGCATCAATTTAATTTCCACAAAAACAATGAACCGATTTTAGAATCAAACTCCAACGTCGACAAATATTCATGCAAACAATGAATTAATTTAGAGAAAAATCCCTATGCTATCCAATTTGTTTACAACACCGAAGGTAGGATAAAAAGCAATGTAACAAGATTATGTTCGATCCTAAAAATAATAAAATAAATATTTAAAAGAGGCTTGTGAGGTTGATTTAAATTTTTGTATTAACATATTTATTTATGTTTTTTAAAGTTATTATATTAATTTATATGTTAAAATAATGTTTATATTAATTTATAAGTTATAATGAAAAATTATTATATAAAATCATATAAATTTATAAGATTTTATATTTTATATATGAATGTATAATTTACTTTTAATGTTTATGAAATTTATTAATTATGATTAAGGAAATGTATTTATTTTTTATAAATTATATGATTATTGTAAAAATAGAAATTCAATGATTAAAGAAATATATTTATTTTTTATAATTATATGATTACTTATAAAAGGTAAGGAGTATATAAGATAAAGTAGAATATTTTTTATATTTTTTAAATTACTTATTTTTTATAATATAATATTTATTTTTAGCTCCAAGGGTTAGCTTAATTGGTCAAAATCAGTGTCTTGCCATCGAGAGGTCACAGGGTCCAATCTCCCCAAAGCCCTTGGGGTCAGGCCTTGCTAGTGGGCCGCAGGGCTAGATTCCCTTCAGAGTCGATCATCTCAGATTTTTCCGTGGACGTAGCGCCACTCGTTGACCGCGGTGTCCACGAACCACAACCTAAAATATATATGTATAATCTTTATTTTTATAAACTAAATAGTTAGTTTTTCTTTTCTCTTTTATATGGCTAGAGAAATTGGTAATTAGTTTCGTATTTTGAGTGACATAGGTTGGTTTCTTACTTGAATGACAAGAGGTTAACTCACATCATTAACATTATAATCTTTAAGTGCCTACTTACCTAAACAACTTTCAACGACACACTTTATGTAAATATTTGAATCTCAAATTTAGTAGTACATAACACTTCATTACCAATTAAAATACCCTAAAAACTAAATTATATAGTTAATTTTCTTTTCTTAAGAAAATAAAATCCCCTAATTCACAAACATTCTTGATTTAAAAAACATAAAAACACCACCCACCTTATCTCACAAATTAAAAAAAACATATCATACCATAATTAATCATTTAAAAAAACTATACCGTTACTTAAAAGAAACAACTAACAACCACAGCGTTGTTATCTTGACTAAATGGCTCTTATTTTTTGAGTCATTCTCAACACTAAAGGACATATCATTGTCTCATAGCAACTCTTATTGATACAGGGGACTGGGATTTGCCTTTTATGGTCATCTTCCACACTTGGAATGGACATATACAACTTTTGATGGCAATGTATTGTTATGTGCCATCCAACTTGCAAACTACCCACATAAGTGATGGTTATTTTAATATGATATTGAAATTATTTTATTGGGAAAGGTACATATTGTTTTCACTTGCAAGAAGGCCCATGGCATCCTCTTTTCTAGTCGAGAACAAATGTTGCATTCAAGAGTGGGCACCTTACCTTATCACATCACATGTCACTATCAGGCAGATGCCTCCATAATGTATTAATTTGGAGCACAACCCATTAGTGGAATAGCGGTCCAATAAAAAATTGTGGGTCACTTTCAATTAGTAAAAAGCAAAAGTAAGGCATCTTATATAGAATGAGTAACATGAATAATCTTCCCAAGTAAGGCATCTTATATAGAATAAGTAACATGAATAATCTTCCTTTGTGCGTTTTAAACACGTAAAAACCATATTCATAAGTATTATGAAATTTAAGTTCAACTTTTAAAGATAAGGATTTTACAAAGCTATATTCATAAATAATTTAGTTTTTCTAATTATAATTTAGTAATCATAATCATTTTTATTTTATTTTAAATTAGGTTAATCTGTAACTCTTAATAAAGGAGTTTTTTTTTAAATGATTGGTTGGTAGTTTATAAAGGATAGAATGACATTTTTGTTAGATGTTTTAAATGTTAAGTAATTGATTTTACATTTTATTTTTTTATTTTATTTAAGTAATTTAATTTTATATAAGAATGGCACGAAAGTTAAATTTTCTTATATATTATTATTAATAATTATTATTGAAATTATATAAATTATCATTAATAAGATTCAACTCCATTAAGTCATTATAAATGAATCAGATTAATTTTATTTCATCTTTATAATTGATAAATTATTTATTTTTATTATAAGTGTTTTAAAAAATGAATTTAATACGTTCATAAATTAAAATATCTTATTTATTTTTTATTTTATTTATCTTTTTAATTATATATATATGTTTTTATTATAACGTAATTAAAATCCATTATAATATATCTATATATAATTAATATATTTTATTATAATAATTAAATTTATTATAAAATAATTATATTATGATTTTTTATTTTTTATTTTTATATGTAAATAATTTATATATTAAATATTCTAGAAGAAAAGTCTAGGTTGAATATAATGGTGGAAAGTAAGGAGTTTTTCACCATCAGGCAAGGTTCAATTCCTATGAGGGCTTTGGTGGAGCCATGAGACACCTTGAGGTTGTGGTCAAACATGTGGTTGCACTTAGAGAGGCCATATTAAATGATTTCATGACCTTTGCACATGTGAGGGGATCAAAGCTCGCCCCATGTCCTACTTTTTAAATTCCAAGGAGGTTGGATCCATTGGTGGAAAGCAAGGATATTTTCACCATTGAGGAATGTTCAATTCCCATGGGTTCAATTTTAAATCCCAAAGAGGTTGGATCCATTGGTGGAAAGTAAGGAGATTTTCATCATTGAGTAATGTTTGATTCCCATATGTTAAGTTCTCATTTTGGTAGTGGCATCCATTTTTGTTTTGGTTAAAAGAAAAATAGAAGAAAGATAAAATAAAGTTAAAAGCATTTTATAATTATCATTCTTGTAGTGGCATCCACTTTCGTTTTGGTTAAAAGAAAAATAGAAGAAATATAAAATAAAGTTAAAAGCATTTTATAATTCTCATTCTTGTAGTGGCACCCATTTTCGTCATCTAATTTCGTTATGGTTAAAAGAAAAATAGAAGAAAGATAAAATAATGTTAAAAGCATTTTATAATTCTCATTCTCGTGTTTTGGTTAAAAGAAAAATAGAAGAAAGATAAAATAAAGTTAAAAGCATTTTATAATTCTCATTCTCGTAGTGGCACCCATTTTCATTCTGGTTAAAAGAAAAATAGAAGAAAGATAAAATAAAGTTAAAAGCATTTTATAACTTATAATTGCAAATGCATTTAAAGATACATTATTTTAAACTATAGACAAAATTGCAAAAAAACATTTTATAACTTGTAATTGCAAATGAAGTTAAAGATTCATTATTTTAAACTATAGACAAAATTGCTTTCACTCTAAGGGAGATGGCCTAAGGATACCTAATCATGGCTAGACCATTGGGGATAAAGGAAAATAAAGTTAAAAGCATTTATAACTTATAATTGCAAATGCACTTAAAGATACACTATTTTAAACTATAGACAAAATTGCAAAAGAATTTTATAACTTATAATTGCAAATGCAGTTAAGGATTCACTATTTTAAACTATAGATAAAATTGCTTTCACTCTAAGGGTGATGGCCTAAGGATATCTAATCATGGCTAGACCATTGGGGAATAAAGGAAGATATCATTTTATATAATAAGGATAATATTAAAAATATTATTACCTCAAATTTTAAGGAGACATTATGGTGTGATAAGGAGTTAATGGGAAAAAATGAAATTAAGATATTATAAGGAGATGATTGATCCAAATCTAGAAAATCAAAAAATATTTATTTGTCTTGATTAGTGTAAAGAAGAAAACAAACATTATAAAAGTAAGAATAAATTCTCATGACCTCCATAGTGAAATTAGGGGTTAAATTTTTTCCAAAACCACTTGGGATGAAAGAGTCTATTATCATTGTGATGGTATGAGGATTGGAGATAAAAAACACTTTCTCTTAGACCATTCATCATTTACTCAAATTAAATTAGAATTAGGATTGAAAGTTAAAATCGCTTTCTCTTAAATTGTCCATCATATATAGTTAGATTAGATTTAAATTTCAAAATATTTTCCACACTACCGACCTACTTAACCTTTTGACTTAGCAAAACTACATGTGATCTTGGAACACTTCTCTTAATGTTTTTCTAACATAGAAATAAACTTTTAAAGAATTCTACGTAATATCTTGCCTTCTTAAGTTCTGATAGATAATTTTTGGTCTCATTAATGTTAATCATCATCATCATCATCTTCTTCCTCTCCTAATCATTAAAATGAATCTTTTTTCATTGAGAGCATGTCTATGACTATCTACTTGTACAAGAAAATGATAAATGACATGGAGACAAGAGGCTTCTTAAGATTGTTTCAAACTCCATTTAAAACAACTTGTGATTTAAGTGAGGTTGGGATAAAGATGCGAAGTCTTGGCTTTATCATTGAGGAATCAAGGAAGATGCTACTTTGCAAAATAACAATAATCTTCAAAATATTATTTCATTTAGACTTAAGGAGAAATTGTGGTGCAATAAAGAGTGAAAGAATAAGAGAAAGATATTATAAGGAGGTTCTGAACTCTATTGTAAAAGATCAAAAACATCTCTTTATTTTAAGCAATTTCAAATATTTGTTATAATGTTTATCTTTCTAAGCTTTTAACTATTAAAGTTATGGTCCCCTGAATGGGATGATATGGAAGCAGACCTTAACGCACCTCTTGACAACAATTTTCATCTTGTATTCATCATATGGGAGCTTAGCCACTCAGGGCACATGCATGGTATGGGGAATGTAAAGGTGAATGATAGGAGGTTGTTGGTACATATGCCATTTATGGAAACAATAATGTACCATATTCGTTGTCACGACACTCTAGTGTATGAAGCCTCCACAACAACTTTGGACAACCTTTCACTGTGTGGATTAGACAAATGTTTGATTGTTGCAGTGCTTGGGTTCTTTGACTCAACATGGGATGTATGTGATGTTACAATTTATGGTTATAATTTAAATCTCTATTGTGTTTGCTTTCATAGTTATGGGCAACCACTTGATCTTTTCTTACTCTTGGCCCAATTCTTTGCACTCCTCTATGTTTTCTCTTGATTTCATA
Source organism: Pinus taeda (assembly GCA_000404065.3). Classification (NCBI taxonomy): domain Eukaryota; kingdom Viridiplantae; phylum Streptophyta; class Pinopsida; order Pinales; family Pinaceae; genus Pinus; species Pinus taeda. The sequence continues at coordinate 96,667 of APFE030411129.1, read as the reverse complement.
GTCTATACTCTTTAAGCTTTATATAGGAAATTTTATCATGATGTGTGACATAATTGCTATCTTTGGTTGTTGAGGTAGAGTCAATTCCTCTAGTTATTGTGGCGAGAATGTAAGCACCTCTACCCAGGGAGGGCATCTTGGAAACTCTTATAAGCGTGTGTAGGCACACTACAAGGAGTTTGGCCAATGCTTTTCTTGGGGAAATTCACCCCACATTTGAGAAAAAATTGAGATACTGGAGAATGAAATGTGTTTTGTGGGGGAGGGTGTGAGTGTGAGGGTGGAGGGCATGGAGTTATCTTTTATTGGGATATCATTGTCAAATTGGGGAACTATATCCTTGAAATAGGGAACACTAAGGCATGAGAAACCAAATATTGGAAACCTATGGACCTGTATTGTCACATGAGAATGCTCGCGGGGAAGATGTTGATGAAATGAATTGAAACCAATAAAGAAAATTTACTTGCAATTGGATAAAATTCAACTTCAACTGAATGAAATTAGTGCGAAACTACCATGCTTAGCACACTCAAGTCATTATCATAATTCTACTCAGTGTTGCTCTAAGATTCTTGTGACTAATACATTTAGCCTCTCCAGTGGGACTACTTATTACATAATTGACTAAATTCACTATCTTCAGTATGCTCTTACTTTATGTATTTGCAACAATTAAAATTTATAATTTTTTTTTGAAATGTCATTAATATTTTTAAACATTCATATTTTCATATATTCCAAAACAATCTAGACACAAAATCTATTTAAATATACTATTAATCTTAATAATAAAAAATATTTTATATAATTTTATTATTTATATATAAAACAATATTAAAAATAAATAAATAAAACCAACGAAACAAAACAAGACTTTTGAGCCTGAGGTGGGGACCAACCAACCCCTTCATTATAAGGCAGGTCCAGCTTGAGGTGCACCCACCCTAGCTCCTCCAAACACAGTCCATCCATGTGATAGGAGTCCCCTTTCTCAACTCCATGGCTGAAAGAAGTGCATACCCGCATTCAATCCATAAATCTTACATTTCACTTATAAAACTTACATCTATACATCCTTACCATTGTAATAATAATTTAAAAATACTATTTTTTAAAATCTTCAATTTTCTTAAAACTCTTTACTTTTCTTAAAATGGAGTAAATAAGATTAACTATTAATAATTATTATTATTACTTTATTCCTATTAATTGTATATATATAAATATCATTTTTTATATAAATAAAACTTACTTATAATTAAAATGTTTAAAAAATAATTATTATAAATATGTAAATATAAATATAAATTACAGTGTTGCAAATATAGTTACTTCTTATATGAAGTGGATTCCCTATGTACATCACATGTCACTACAATGTAAGTCTCATTGTTCTTGAGGTTGTCCTTACATGCTGAATTGGATATGGGGAGGCTAAGAGATGGAAATTGGATTATTTCTTAGCATAAACTATCAATATTGTAATCATAGTCACATGTGCACACATCAGTGAGTGGTTTAATTTAATTTCAATGGATAAGTTTGTTTGAGACACATGTACATAGATGAATGGTTTAATTTAATTTATATGGATAAGTCGTTTGAGAGATAAAGAATCAAATATGGAGTCATTGAGGTAAAGAATATGTTGTAGCATCCAGCTTTATCATTGAAAAGACACTCAATTAGGTTTAACCACTATGTTGATGTTTTGTGAAAAAATAAAATAACAAATAACATTTTCTAATATTATTTTTTAATAAATTTAGAAAATTTAAAAGTATATATATATATAATATATATATATATATATATATATATATTTATACTTCTTTAACGGATTTCAATTCAACATTTTATATCATTATCCAAAAACTAAATATAATCACACCTAATATATTTTCAGTTTCAACATCGCATTTTATAACGAGTTTTATTATTATTTTAATAATATGTATAAAATATTTGTTAATAATTTATTTATAATTTAAGGTGAATTTTATTATTTTAAAATAGGAATTTATATCAAAAAATTAAATAATTCATTCTGGTCTCTTTTTAGGGAGATCATACCATACCCAAAATTGCACCCTACAAAGGGTCAGAAGAGACAAACATACCACATCATAACTAGAAATAAATAACTTTATGTTGCGATAGTAATCTATCTGGCAACAAGCGTTATCGGTAACAAAAAGAAAGTCATAGACAAGATTCATCAGATAATGAAGGCATTGGCTCAAAATCCAACCCTGCTATAGAGATGGAGCTCATTAGGTTTGCTGGTGGTCTGGGAGTCGCCGAGGGGATTCCCAAGTGTTATTCAATATGAAGCAATCGTCGATCCATGATATCCAATCGACAATCATTGTGCTTTATATGACCATGTATATGGTCTAGAGTTTGCAACATATCCCTAATCAAATCTTGACTTTCCAAAAGAACTTTTCCTAAAAGAAATTTCAATGTTTAGTAAAGATCTATAGCCTGCATGTATTGATTCTCCCTGATCCTCATTTTCCTAGTGTTTGGGAGCCACATTTCCCCATTCAGCTCTCATTACAACATCTGAAAATGAATATCATTGAGACATTGCTTCCCTTTCTCCCTAGTTCAGTTCTTCTTGAACATGCATGGGGATTTGATCTCGATATCATGTTGCATATCCTGCTTCCTTGTTTTGTAGGTGAGTATTCCCTTGACGGGAACGTTCTTCATAATATGTTTATCCTCTTTGCATCTGGCCCCTCTACCTTGGCATGGTGATATTTCTTTTAATGATTAGAGTTGGGAAATATGTGCTTTGTGTTAGAGAATCTAGGGCAAAGTAGTGTCGTGATGATTCTCCGAGACTTGATAACAAATTGTGAGGTCTTTTTACAATTTATCTTCTTCTTATGATTAATGTGGGTCTTTCATCAAACTGCTATCAAAACAAAATAATAAGAACACAGAATTTGGCTCTCTTCTAGGGACAAACCCTCTCCATTCCTGAGAGTAAAACCCTTTGTAAGATTTCTCTTATTGAATATTCTTATTTGAACAATTTCCAAACCCTAGACCCTTGACTAGGATATCATCAAAGCATCAGTCAAATCCTTCCTCTTTCTGCACTATCACTTTTGGCACTTAGTCTTCCAATTAGAGTCCTTTTTCACCTTAGAGAGATGGGCTCTTGTGAGTTCTTGGAGTCTTGATCTCTCACCCAAACAAAATACGGTTAGCTGATGTCATCCCCTTACTACACCTCGCACGTGTGACTGTTTCTAGCCCTAGAAACAATCCTCTTATTCCTCGATTGTGTTTCTCCTTCCTTTGTTTGTGAGGCTACCTCCAATGCTGGAGTAGGAGGAATTTGTAGGCCTAGTTACTAGCCCAAACCATAAATAATATGTCACTGCACCTTTACTGTTGATCTGGTCGCAATATGTCCTTTATTCCTTCACACGTGTGGTTGTAGATGCTTCAGAAATGGTCTCCTTACCTTCGTTGTTCTGTCTCCTTAACTTGTTGTCTTCATTACCCTTTTTCTGCCCTTATCTTCGTCTTTGTAGCCCTCCTCTTGTATGCGGATTTCAGAGTGAAGTGTGCGCTATCTTTTGGAGTGGATAACCTCTATAAATAGAGGTTTGTCCCTCCAATTAAGCTGACATGATTGGTTGATTTTAGGCCGACTTACATATTTCATTATAATTCAATTTTTACCCATCAGTTTTCTGCTTGTAGACTTCATTGGTGCTAGGAGAGGATTTGACCATGCTTGGAGGTGTTCCCATGATTTTGTATGATGACTTACATGATGTAACATGCCCTCAAAGGTCTCATTATAATTACATTTTGACTTTGAATCTCTAGAAGCACTTCAAAATGTGCTTGTCCTATTTTCAATGAGCAATAAACTCATTAATAAATAATATCAAAATAAATTCTCTTTTCTTGAATAAGTACAAATATCAAAATTACATATATGGACACTGAACCTAGTTACATTTTCTCCAACACTTCCTCTTAACTAGGGAGGTATTCATACAATATGACAAGGTGTTTGGAAATTTTCAATCTTGAAGAATTCACATAAGAGAAATCAGATTAGCAATCCATATATTATAGCATCATATTCATCAGCATTGTCATAGTGCAAAGGGCTTGACTAAAAACTCCATCTCTTTATGAAACCATAAGCCACAATGCTGGCGAGACCAATGATTTGTAGACACCTTCATCATTGTCTCTCAAGGTACATACCCACCCGGGTGTTCACGAGTATGACCTTCTAGGACTATTCTTATCTTGGATTCCTGGCCCTCAAAGAATATCGGTCCTCTTGCCTACTCTTGTCTTGGATGCCCTACACATCCTCAAAGAGTATCAGATGCCAGATAATTCCCTAATCCTCCCATTCTTTCTTCCCAAGTGAAGACAAGAATGTTGTGTCTATCTTGTGTCTGTTTTTCCATTCATGGCCTTCATCTAGATTTACGGTTGTCAGTCATGGTCTAATGCATGACCCATGAAATGGAAAACACAATTGTCACTCCTTTGTAATTAGGGGTGATCCAAAACTCCCTCTTGATCAAGGACTTGTCAGGGCTCCCTTTTAACTGGGGACTCTTTCCTTTATCAGTAGCTTCTTCTTCGTGGGTCCTTCAGCTGCATGATCTCCTTCCTTTCTTGATGGCATGAAGTCTTTGATCAAACTTCTTCTCGGTAGGGCACCATCCATCGATCACTTTCCTTCTTGGTTTGTCATGTCATTGCTTTGTGGAAAGTGAATATCAGGTTCTTCTTGTCATCTTGGCTACTCCTTTGTCATTTTTTCCATGTTTCAAAATGCTCTCCTTATGGATGTTCCATCCCCCTTGCTAGGTTACATGCTTTGACCTAGTAGCCCATCATAACTTCATCCTGATATTGCTTCAACATTTATTTTTCTTTTGTTGGATGGCTTCATCATCATGACATCTATGTAGAGTAGAATCAGTTATCTGCACCTTCATATCTTTAAGGCCTTCATAGGTGTCAAGGTTCCTTTCTTCTTTTATCAGAGATGTCCTGCCTTCTTTCAGGAGATATATTTTTAAGGCATTTTTTCAAATAATGATCCTTGGTGATCATGGTTTTCTTCACATGCTTGATCTCTTTCTTCATTTGCTTTTTCCTCAGATAGATAGGTCAACCATCTAATGCTTCTTGTGAGCAAATTCCTTCATTACTTGCTTTATGGACTTGTCAACATTTCTTCTTGCTTCTTAGTCAGCAAATATGATGATCCTTATGTGAGCATACTCTTTTGTTGACCTTCATTGCATTGTAGTGCATGCCTTTAAGCATGTCCTTGGTGAAAGAGATTATTTCATGCTTGATCATATTTTACCCATGACTCAATAACATACAAATGATAACATGACTAAAACTTTGATGCATACATACCTCATTTGGATTCTCCTTTGATCATCCTTTGGTGTGGTCCTTCTTGCTTCATCTTAGCTTGCCTGCATATCATCCTTTTCTTGAATCCCATGAATGGGATTCCCAATGAGACATCTGCTTTGGTCCATGAAGCTTCTTTTGAAGATTCTATCATAGGATCTTAAAGATCCTTACCTTACAAATGTTTCCTTTCTTTCTGATGATCTATATTTTCTAAGATTCTTATTACGATCAATTTTCTTTCATCATATATGAGGTCCTATACTAGGTATGCTTCTTCTACACAAATATCTTGAGCTATATTTGTCATGCTCCTATATTCTAGAAGATATTTCTACTTATGCATTTTTGTTATTATCATAAATGCTACATCTACATGAGCGTCTATAACTCTATGTACATTATGCTCCTAGATTCTAGAGGGCGATTCTTAGCCATGCAATTTAATTTATTCCTACATGCTTCTATTAAGTATAGAAGTAAAAAGTTTGACCTTAGTCATAGTAGAGATCCGGAGGATCTTCCTTCTTTTGCATCTTTCCTTGTTCTTTCATCTCTTGAGTTATGTGAGTTTCTTTCCTCTTCCTTTTGTTATCGTTGTCCTTCTTAAGATTAGGGAAATTCCTTTTATAGTATCCATATTCTTGGCATACAAAATATTGGATTTTGGACATGTCTTTGTTGTTTGTTCTTTGTGGACCAAACTTGCCAAATTTAGCCTTGCTTTTGGTCGTGTAGCAAATGCTTGCTCCTTTGATCCCACATCTTCTTTTGCCTTAAGTCTGGTTTCCTCTATTCTGCATAGAGACCACATTTCACTGAGAGTGGTTGTTTCCTTCTTGACATAAATTCTAGATGTGAAGTTTCCCCATGCCTCAGGTAGAGCATTGAGTACAATAGTTGTCATCTCTCTGTCATACATGACTTCCCCAAGCTCTTGAAGTTGATCTCTTATTTAAGAGATTTTCATGAAGTAGGGAGCTATTCCTTCCTTTTTTTATCTTCATCTTGTATAATTCATTCCCTAAGGATATTAATTCTCTAGTTGTGGACACCGAGAATAAATCTACTATCTTATCATAAATTTCTTTCGATGTCTCAAACTTGGAGACATAGGGAATGAGAGAGTCTTTGATTGATTCTATCAGAATCCTTTGAGCTCTTGTCTCATCCTCATTTTACTTGGCTAAGGCTTGAGTCTGCTCCTTAGCAGACTCAAGCCTCTTCTTGATAAGTTCTAGGAGTTCATTCTCCTTGAGAAGTAGATCAGTCCTCTTCTTCCATGCAAGAAAGTTATTGGTCCCTACCAATTTATTGCTTTCCTTGCAAAAGGAAATTGATGTATATTTAGAAGGGGAAATGTACTTACTTGATAGATTTTGAGATGTAATGGAATTTCTTCCTCCTTGTAGGCTTGGTGGCTTGTCTTTCATGGATCTTGATGCTCTTCAAGTTGCCTTATTCAAGTGGACTTGCTTGATTACTTGTAGCTTGATGTAGGTCCTGCTTCAATCTGCTCTTCTTTTTAGGTGCCTTTATGTAAAGCTTTTTCTTCTAGGTTTGTAGACCTCCTTGGTGAATGATGGATTGTAGACCCTTCTTTTCCTTGAAGTGATTGAGACTTATAGGCTTGATGCTTCAACTTTGTAGATGTTTCTCCTTGATGAGTGTTCTTGAGTTTTTGTTTCCTTGATGTGTCACCTTACCTCTAATACCATGTTAGAGAATCTAGGGAAAAGTAGTGTTGTGGTGATTCTCCGAGACTTGATAACAATTTGTGAGGTATTTTTACAATTTATCTTCTTCTTATTATTAATGTATGTGTTTCATCAAACTGCTATCAAAACAAAATAATAAGAACACAAAATTTGGCTCTTTGCTAGGGACAAACCCTCTCCACTCTTGAGAGGAAAACCCTTTGTAATATTTCTCTTATTGAAGCTTCTTATTTGAACAACTGTTAAACCCTAGACCCTTGATTAGGATATCCTCCAACCATCAGTCAAATCCTTCCTCTTTTTTCACTGTCACTTTCGACACATCTTCCAGCGCTTCGTCTTCCAATTAGAGTCCCTTTTCACCTTAGAAAGATGGGCTCTTGTGAGTTCTTGGAGGCTTGATCTCTCACCCAAACAAAGGACTGTCAATTGTTGTCATCCCCTTACTACACCTCGCACGTTTGACTGTTTGTAGCCCTAGAAACAATTCTCTTCTTCCTTGGTTGTGTTTCTCCTTCCTTTGTTTATGAGGCTACCTTCAACGTTGGAGTAGGAGGCCTTTGTAGACCTAGTTACTAGCCCAAACCATAAATAATATGTCACTGTACCTTTATTGTTAGTCTAGTCGCAGTCAATCCTTTATTCCTTCACACGTGTGGCTATAACTACTTTAGAAATGGTCTCCTTACCTTTGATGTTCTGTTTCCTTAACTTGATGTCTTTGTTACCCTTTTTTCTACCCTTGTCTTCGTCTTTTTAGCCCTCCTCTTGTATGCACATTTCAAAGTGAAGTGTGTGTCATCTTTTGGAGTGGACAACCTCTATAAATAGAGGTTTGTCCCTCCAATTAATTTGACATGACTGGTTGCTTTTAGGCCAACTTACAGTTTGCATTATAATTCAATTTTTACCCATCGTTTTGCTACCTGTAGACTTCATTGGTGCTAGGAGAGGATTTGACCTTGCTTGGAGGTGTTCCCATGACCTTGTATGATGAATTACATGATGTAACATGCCCTCAAAAGGTCTCATTATAATTACATTTTGAATTTGACTCTCTAGAAGCACTTCAAAATGTGCTTGTCCTATTTTCAATGAGCAAGAAACTCATTGATAATAATATCAAAATAAATTATCTTTTCTTGAATAAGTAAAAATATCAAAATTACATATATGAAGACCGAACCTAGTTACATTTTCTCCAGCACTTTGTTGCGAAAAATAAGTAGAAATGTGCTGTAGAGCAAGCAAAAAAAGGTGGTCCACATCAAGAGTCATTATTACCTTGTAACATACATTTTCAACCCTCCCCCCACACCGATATACAAGATAATTCCCTCGCTTATTTCCCCATTATGAGAAAATTCCCCTGTCTGAAACGAGAGCAAAGCCCCTCCTTCCTCCCTACTTTGGTGAATGATAACAAGGAACATATTCATGCCCAACCTAGCCTCCATCGTAGACAATAAAGAGCCACACTAGCCCAAAGAGGACTCTCAATGCCACTAGAAAGCTCCTAACTAAATAACCTCCAACCCCAACCCAACTCCAATAATAAGACAAGTGATTGAGAACCTTAAATAACCTATTCCATCACCATATAGTGATGCTGGTCTCAGAGCCTATAAATCCTCCATCCACATAACTAATCCCAATAGCACTAGATTTCCCTAGGAAAGTTCCCAGATTACCTTGTAACTCCCATTCCCTGCTTTAATACAAACTTAATCGCGAGGAAACAACATTATGAGGAGGCACATTGCCTAATTTTGCTAGTGGCCCATCTAAAGGGGAGGAAGGTTCCATAATATAATTATGCGGAGACAAATTGTAGTCTAAACTTATTGAGGAATACCAGATCATAGAGTGATTGTTACCTAGTGAGAGGTCATTTCGCTTGCTTGTTCCACCCAAGTTGTTGTCCATCCAAATCCTACTCCTTTACCTAATTACTGAGTGGAGTAGTCATTAGGTTTAGTGCATCTCGACTTCCCCTAGCCACTGGAGCTCTAAAATTGATGATAGCCAATTTTCCAAAGACTCTCCACCAATTTCCATAAACTATCCACACCTTAGCAAGTGTCTGTAAAGAAACACTTAAGAGATTATGAACCATTGTTGATTCTTCCTCTCTTTGTTCACTAACTAGATTTGTATCTTGTATAATTAGGATTTCTTCCCATTCATTTAACTTTGATCAATATCCTTTGCCTTCAACATTGCCACACTATTGAATATAAATTATGTCTCCCTCGAACATATCTAGCTGCCACTCTCCTTCACTTGGTGTTCATGCATTTAGTGAATTATTTTGCTAACTGGATTTGATAGTAAGCGTAATCTAGTGGCATGTAGTGTGCTGGAGTTTGTATCCTCCATTTCCATTAAATACCTCTAGCTTGGCTCCATCACCAATCTTCTCACACATGTAGGATCTCCCATCACATTCATTCTTTGGTATATCATCTAGCTTGAGATGTGGTTTGATGAGCCTTGTCATATTCTTCCAACTACATGGGGCATATTGCCACGTCCCCCTTCTTATTGGTCAAGCAAAGCAGCGGAAACCTAACCGTCCCTCCCAACAAACACTTATCTAGTCACCCCATCCCGGGGATTATTTATATTTAAATATTAATTAAGATATAATATTTATTTAAATATTGTTTATGATTAAAAATTTATATATAATAAATTTAATATGTAGGCTTTTAATTTAAATATAAATGAGTAAATTTTATTTATATCAACAATTGTGGCAAATGCATATGGATAGGTTAGATGAGAAGATGATCCCTGCAGAACTAGGGTGTTGTAGTAGTTGGAAATTCATGGCTTACATTCTTTAAAGACCCAAAATTATACCCATTCTTAGAAAGGATTACCATATGAAAAAATATTGAGATCCTTAAAGTTCTAAAATCACCCATTGAACTACATATTAGAGGAAGACAAATTAGCAAAAGAAATTTCCTTGTCTAATGGAGGTTGACTGCTCGAAGCAAAGGAAGAGGGGCCTTCCACTACATGGCCTAGAAACACATAATCCACACATAGAGGAGATTGTACGAGAAATTGATTCAGGTTAATTATCTTTAGAACCGCCTGCTCAATTATGTCCACACATCACTTCAAGTGCCAAAATATGATAATTAGAACCTACCATCTAAAACCCAAGGTGCCTTCAACCACAATCAAGTGCTTCTCTACAACATCTAGATCCTCCCACAATGCTTTGATTGCCATGTTATTCTAGTGTAGGTAATTGTGAGTTTCTCACAAATCACCTTAATTCATGGCATCCATGTTCCCATCATTGTGGAACTGGATCCATTCGGCTTGCTTAGCTAGATCAATGGGAAGGACAAAATTCCCCTCTACATCCTTATCACCACATAATTCCAAATAATCGATTGATAAGAGAAGAGGCAAATTAACCATTGTCGAACGAGCCATGAATGGAGGTCAATATATCCCACAACTAGTGTGTGTGAAGGGACGGAGGGGATTATTTCCTCGGGTGGTAATAATACTAAACATAATGTCAAAGAGTGGATATGGGATTTCATAGTTGCCTTCTTCATGCAAAGATATAAATGTCGGCATACACTCGTTGATCCACAATGATGTGACACTTGATGTATAATGGAACTTAAAGAATTGGCTAGTTGAAAAATGGCTTTGGGATCAACCAATTTATTGTTATGCATTCACTTCATGCCTGAGATCTCTAGCCTTTGATCCAAATTGCATGTGTCTCAAGATGATGAATGAATCATCTAAGATAAGCAGATGCCCTGAATGACATGAACATGCCAAGATAATCCTTGTGGAAAAGCATATGCCTCTCCTAGATTGTTAGAAAGAACTCTTAATTACTATATATATTGTCCTTAATTATTCTTCCTTGTAGAAGAACATATGGCTCTGCTAAATTTTTAGAATTTTT